>WSUD01000164.1:0-28750 GCA_019633495.1 Tulasnella sp. 427 | reverse complement strand
ATCGGCTCTGAGGTGACGCGATGAATGAGGATGTTGAACTCGTTAAAGTCTCCGTGGATAAGACCCGCTCGGGCGAACCGAACGATGAGGTCCATGAGTGATGAGTATAATTTGCCAGGATGAGGGACCGACGAGATCTGCCGACTGCAACCGAAATACCATCAGTGACTAGAGTGCAATGCACGTGGGCTACACTCACAGCGGGTATGCATCGATAAACTCCATGACCACGACATGGCGGGCTTGGTCGACCGGCGTTGGCACGGGAAACCCGTTTTCGTGAAGGACCTTAGACAGCGGCGTTAATAGCATGTCGCGTCGAATCTCAGCGTGACTCCGACATACCTTCATGAATGCCCACTCACGTTGGGCTGATAACCGTGACATGTACATCCATGAAGCGGACTTGCGTTTGCCCAAGTAATCGCGCTTGGACTTGATGGCTCGAAATGACGTCCGGCCCAGTCTATCAATTCCTAAAGCATCAGAATGGCACTCCTTGGTGTTTGGAGTTCAACTTGTTACCGATGGATTTTCATGACCATCTCTTTTCCCTCCCCATCAGCGACAATGTAGATGTCTAGGGTCAAGAAAGCTGGTTGGCATGTCGGATAGCACCGCGTTAGAAGCAACCAACCTGACTCCTTCCCGACTCCAATTTGATTCCCAACAGACAACACCGAGTCCCGTTTTGATAGGGTTCTTAGAGCAAGGTAGTCATATCCTCCGTAAGTCAACCTGTAGCCATCATCTATAGCACAACAGTCTCAGCTGGCTGACTAGACAGGGAGGGTGCTCCAACCAAGTTAAGGCTCACAACTCGAGTTTTGCACTCTCGCTACTAGATTTCTCCTAGCTAGCGACCCAAGAACTTTGTTCACTCCTCCGTTCCTTAGACCCGATATTTGAGCAATAAGCGAGGTAGGGACGACTTCATGGTTCTTGGAGCCCATTTCTGTCTTTGAAGCTCATGAGCCTTGCCTCGATTTTCAAGACTTCGATCATATAGCCCACCGCAGTTAGGACACGAAATTCATCGTTGCCAATGTATCTGATATCTGTGGCGTCGAGTCTCATGCTTGAAAGGGGGAGGTGCTTAAAAATCGACTCGCGCCAATTAAACGTGACCGGTCTTATCGCTTTCGATTACCTAAACACCGACCCCCAGAGTTCTCCCTACAGCTGGGACGATCACGAAGTGGTATATAAGTCTAACCGTACAAAACCCTCAACATAGTCTAGAAGAAAAGATGAACATGCTGAACGCTGTTCTAGGCCCTCCCGGTCCAAGCTCCAGGTCCAAAGCCGCGCTTCCCGAGAGCACTGTCCACTACCTTCATCATCTCGACGACCTTCTCGTCCTCCCAAGGTTTCCCAACGATCTGAACGCCAAGAGGAATGCCATTCATGGCTACGGGATCGTATGCCGGTTTCGCGCCCTCGTACATCGTGGCGTGAATGATGGGTGACCCGATCGGACCTCCAGTCGCGGGATCGGTCCACGCTTCGGTTATCGCGTCTTTGGTCTTGTCTACTCGCGTAACGGGAACGATCCCGATGGGATGGTCGACGACGTTGTACAAAGAAGTTGAAAAGGCCAAAGGAGACAGGAGAGCGGATCCTCTGAATTGAAACCGGATAAGCGAGCATGTCTACCACGCTGTGCTGAGATTCGGCGTACCCATGGGGGACAGAGGGTAAGGCGTTGACAGGGCAAACGATGCCGTCGAAACCGTGCTTCTCCCAGACCTACAAGCGACGCTGCATAAGTAATATTCTGAAACGTACATCCCGCCGTGCACGTACGTTCTCATGGAAGAACTTGATGTACTCGTTCTTTGCTTTCGTCTCAGCCCAGAACTCCCCCACCGTTCTTGCATGAGAGTTGGAGAACAAAGTCGACCAGTTATAGTCACCCTTGAGCGTTCGAGCGAGCCAGCAGGCCAGCGAACGAACAAACCCTATAGAACGTGGTGCGTTCGTTTATTACACTTGTTTTCTGGCACGCAATGAAAAGAAAGGCTCACCAGGAAGCTTCGAGCCCAAAGTCACCAAGAACAAAGTCCTGTCTTGTGGGTCGGGACCGATATGGGACGTCAAGGTCTTGTACCCATCCGCCGATGTCAAGGCAACGAAGATCCTCGCGGCCTCAAAATTGTTCGGGAGCACAAACTCGACGCATTCATGACCTTGTTTCCTCAGGGCATCGACCGTCTCCTGCACGGCCCTCTGGCAGGCAGGCGAGACCTTGATCAACGGATCTAAGAGCGCTGGGAGTAAGCTGGACAGTTTCGTGTTTGCCGATCGTCATCACTCCTACCGGTCTTGTAATATCCAAACTTCAACTTCGGAGGGAGCGTGACGTCGCGATACGGGACCGGCGGGAGAGGTTCGTTCAACAAGTCCGACTTTCCGAATATGACTCTCGATGCGAGCTCGATATCTGGGACCGAGCGACCGATAGGCCCGTTGACCGCCAAGAGAGCCTCAAATCCAGGAACGCATCCGACCGAGCCCGAACGAGCGACGCGATGCTGACTCGGCTTCAAAGAGTAAACTCCCGAGAATCCAGCTGGGATTCGAAGACTACACCAAAACTCCCATCAACTGATGCTCAGTCCCGCACGACGCGCGACGCACCTTCCACCGATATCGCTCCCGAACCCGAGAGCGGCACCATCGCAAGCGGCCAGCGCAGCCTCTCCACCGCTCGATCCTCCGCACGTGTGGTTGGGACTGTAGGGGTTGAGCGTCCTCCCCCACAACGGGTTCGCACATTCGAAGGACAGCATCGTTTGCGGGACGTTGGTCTTGACGAACGGGATCCCTCCGGCCGCGCGGATGTGGTTCACGATCTAAAGTGAGGGTTCAAAGGTATGAATATTGAGGGGCTTGCTTCTGGGTTTCGAATGAACAACTATTGTGGGACTAACCTCTGCGTCGACATCGCTCGGCTTGCCGACCCACCTAAACACAGCAAATTCATCAGCACCCTCCCTAGTCCGAATAGCTCAGATTTAAGAACTCACTGCGTAAACCCAATCGTAGCATCAAAACCTTTGACCTTATCTAAGGATTCAAACGCAACCCGCGGTCAACAAATCGGCATCGAGTCGTTCCCATCCCCTCCACCTCCCACTCACAGCAGTCCTTCAAACTAATTGGCAGGCCATGCAACGGCCCTTTCACCTTCTTCGTCTCCGCGAACTCGGCGTCCAACATCCTCGCTTCCTCCAAGGCCTGCGCGAACATAACTACAACCCCAACCAAAACCAGAAATTCACATGTCACCGGTTAACCCCCCAAACCGAGAAGGAAGTGGGTATCACGCACCCTCCGTAACGCAGTTGATCTTCTCCTGAGCCTCTGCCGCGCGCAGGGCGAACGCTCTGACGACGCTCTCGGCCGTCCATCCAGGTGTGCACGCTTGGATGTTCTGCACGATCTCGGTCGCTATTTTTGTTTTTCACGCAACACCAACATCAAATCAACATCCCCAATACATAGCCCCATCAACTCGAGCACGTACCACTCGAATGCACGATATCCTCGTCCTTCAACCCCCCATCCTCCGCTCCCGTGCCCGCTTTCCCAATCGCCACGACCTCGTCGAGCAAACGAGCGCGCTCGGCTTGCTTCTCCTGCACGATCGTCTTCCAAGACTTCCCAGCCATTTTTTGTGCTTGTGTTTTGAGTCCGGGAAATCGTATTCGTATGTCCCCCGTTGAAGAGAGGTGAGGATGTGTAGTGAACGTGGTGGTTGAATAGGGAGCGGAGGTGGAGCAGTGTTTGAAAGCGCAGTGTTCGCCGGGCTCCGGTTGCGATCCCCGTGCGGCAAACAGATTGCAATTCCGAGTTTCGAAGACGGCCGGGGAGGTCCATCGTATGCAGATATATGCAAACTCGTGAAAAAGCTCAAGTCCACTCATGCGAAACCAACAATCAAAACGGAAAATATCGGTGTAACGGGAATGTATTCCTCACAGCCAACCACCAACGAACGAATAATTATAATACACCCAAATAACTGCTCCGCTCTCTTCACCACCAGCTGAACGAACGAACCCACGTCCATAGTCTACGAATAATAAATCAAAACCAAGAAAAACCCCTTCCACCCTCTACATCCTCATGACACCGTCGCGATCGGAACATGGCCCACCGGCTCAGCACCCCCCATCAACTCCGCACCATTCCCTGGGAACGCATCCAACCCGGAAATCGAGCTCGACTCGTACACCGTCGGCCTCCGATGGCTGAACATGTTATTCCCCATGTTCGCTGCCGCACCTGGGGTAGGGGTGACCGTAAAGACCGGGATGGCGCTTTGGGGAGGGGAGTCCTGCGACGCCGGTGGAGAAGGGTACGAGTCCATCGGAGACGTCGTCTGTCCCGCCTTTCCCGGATGGTGGTACCGCACGGGTACGCGATGAGACGTATCCAACTTCAACGGTCCAGGCGCCGCGTGCCTCCCCGCAACCCCAGCGTTCGGAATCGTCGTCGTTTTCGGTGGTGGGGCGGCCATGAGCGATACGGGCACCAAGGACGATTTCCTCTCGTGCTGCGGTCGGGTGGTCGTCACGGGGGGCGGTACGACCCCAACAACGGCAGACGACACCGAATACTCCGGCATACCCGCGTTCGCCCACTCTTCCTGCCTGGGCACCGGACTCCCATGAGGCGTAACCTCCAACTCCCTCGCCTCTCCTCTCGACGTGGGTAACGCCAACGCCATCCGCGCCTCGACCCTCCTCATCTTATTCTCGCCCTTATCCACGTCGCTCTTGGCGTTATTGTACATCCACAGGCCCGCAAAGGTCATCGCGATGCCGAACCCCTGGATCGGATGGACGGCCTGGCGGAACCACGCGATGGCCATCAAAATCACGACGATGCGCTTGACGAGGGACGCGATCGAGTACGTCACGGGCGAAGTGGACGACAAGATCGCGAACGCGATGATGTTCTGCGCCCAATGCACCGTCCCGTTCAAGAAGAAGTAGTACGCGACGCCGTGCGTCGGTGCGGGGCCCGAGTGCCTCGCGGGCGGATGGTGGTCGTGGTCCAACAGCCTCGCCAAGTCCGACCAAGCCCAGATCGGGATCATCAGGAGGAACGCCAAGCCCGAGGAGTAGAACAGGAGGTTCAGCTTGTCGAGCTTGTGGCTGCTCGAGGTGGAGGAGGACGAGGAGCCGGGGCTGGGCATGATCTTTTTGAAGAAGATGTTGCTCGAGACGAAGACGATGGCGGACCCGAAGGCGCAGATGAGGCCCAGGGCGTTGTTGAGCGTGAGGTCGAAGGAACAGGCGAGCATCACGCCGAGGGTGAGCGGGAGGAGGGAGACGTAGGTTCGGGCCGAGTAGCGGACGCCAAACAAGAGAGCGTATGCCGCGACGGTGAAGAGCGGGGAAAGCGCCTGTTTGCGAATATAGAAAAATATCCAGGGTCAGAAAACAAAAAAGCCACACGCACAACTTCCCCCATGCGGGACCGACCGTTCACCCCGAACGTTCGTCGCGCCAGATAACGAAGGAAGAAGGGAACAAATGCCGCTCACCTTGATTGTGTGAACGGTGCTGACGGGCACGCGGGAGATGGCCATGCTGGAAAAGATGTGCCCTCCGACTTGGAAGACGGCCATGGGCAGAGTGTTCCTCAGAATCGCTTTCGTCGGTTTTCGAAGCTTGGTGAAACCCAACCAAGGGTTGGCGAAAAGCAAACAGTAGCCGGAAACGAACCCGAACTGAACAAAAGTCAAGGTGACGGGGTACTTGAACTGGTTCATGATCTGCTTTCCGGTGTTGGAGGAGAGGGCGGAGGAAGCGTACCAGAGCATGCAGAGGGAGACGAAACGGAGCATGCTGGACGTGAAGAGGGGTTGGGAGGAGGACGAAGAGGCGGGTGCGGTCGATGCGGGTTGAGCGAGTCCCGGACGGGAAGATGTCGCCTTGATTCCGAGCAGATGCAGCACCGAGCGGAAGAGCGAATGGTGGTGATCTGCGGTGGCAGGTTTAGGCAGGTCTCCGAGGGATGCTGAAGTTGATTTCCATTTGGGCGAGACTGGAGGGGTGTCGCCTGGTTGGTGGTAAGCGGACCATGGGGGAGGACGTTCTGTGACGTGATGGTGACCGTTGGACCGCCAACGTGAGTCGTCGCTTGTGAAACCGTTTTGCTTCTCGCTGAGCATGATGGTGGATGGCGAGAGTGATGAGGTAGCAAGGGGGGTAAGTCGGAACCTGGCGGGAGAAGATGAGGGTCAGCCACTGGTATCGAGGTCTCCAAGTGTGCCGCTGGCAGGGTTGGGGAGGATTTCGATGAAGTGTGTGAGTGAGTTGTGGGTATACTTACTCTAATGGAATGACGGTGAGTAGTAATTAGGGAGTAAGATGATGTATAGAGTGCAATAGAGGGGGGGATTGGAGTGTGAACTGAAGAGAAAGGAACGGGTGAGAGTGGCAAGGCACAGTTTGTACCGAAACAAACTACAGGGATCAAGGGGAGATGAAGTGAGAGTGGTAGTGAGTGTTATCAATCTTCCAGAGACTTATAAGCGAATGGAATGGGGGATGATGATGGCTGTGAAGTGTAGAAATAAGAGTGTTAGGCGTGACAAGACGTGGAGCTGTAACGCGCGCCTTCGGTAGAAAGAACTGCCAGTGCTTCACACCGCCTCCCAATTTACCCATTCCGCAGACCATCGCTCGCTTAAAAAACGATTATCATCGTCCATTACTTGTAGTACTATAATGAACGTGGTTTCGCGGCTGCTAGAAATCAACGGCCGATGTCTACAGAAGATCCGGGCGCAAGAGTCGAACAAGCGCTTGCTGAACTCAACCACTTAGCCACTAAAGATATGGTTTCCGTTCTCCAGTTCCAGTGTCATGTGTATGAAGCTATTGGCTATGCTCTGACAGTACTGTAGACCTGTCCTCGAGCGCTTTTCGGAGATCCCCGGAAAGCCGGGTGGCCATTGGGGTGCAATAGGCTCACCAATGTAAACCGCTTAGCTCCGAAGCAGGGGACGCAGACATACAAGACACACTTTATATCCAATACGCTGCCAGTCAATTGCGACACCTTTCACATGGTAGCATATGTGGTTCTACGATTCGCTCGTGCTATGACACAAGGACCGTTCTGGGCATTCACCTGGACCTTGGTGAATTCCTTCAAAGAGAGACATCAATATTGAAAAATGTGGAGGACGTGGTCTGCACTTGATTCCATCGGCTCATCACCATCCGCGTCCTCGCCCGGTTTCCATGCAACGACCAGAGTCCCCAATTCGTCCGAGAAGTCCATCGCCACCAGTCGGTCGCCCAGGGGAATCGGGAGCTCCAGTATCCGTTTCCCTGCAGCACCCCTGGGCGTACCGTCGGGAGTAAGGAGAGGGATCAGAAAGAGCGCTTGCTCAGCAGAACCATCCGTCTGTCCAGGTTGCACGTCCTTCCGGTGGCTGACCCATAAGACTCGATGCCCGTAAGTACTCGCGACCATGAACCCAAACCAATCCCATTTCCGTCGACCCGTTGGACCATCGAGATCAATCCACGTTCGAGGGATTTGGGTATCCATCCTTGTCTCCATCTTAAGCGTCTCGAGGGTCGTGCGGGGGTCCATCCAACGAGCTGAGATACGAGGATCAATTACCCGTGTCCCTGGCATCTGAATTGCGTACGAGAAGATGGACGCAGAACCTCGGGGACTGCTGGAATGTGGTGTATTTGCCGTTCGTACGGATGTCCATCCCCAACGTGGCTCTCCGTGCGCCCTGGAGGCTGGATCCGGGAGTTGAAGAGATAGAACCGCGGAGGCGTCGGGTGGTTTGTGCACGGTTTGGATGTCCCCTGGACGAGAATCCGGAGCCACTGACTGGAGATAGTGCGTTACGTCGAAGTAGGCGTCGATAACGGTGCTCGTGAGTCTGTCGCGGTAAAAAAGTAAACTTCCGTTACCAATGCACGCCTGAATGTCCCTCGTCTCCTGTATTGTTTATGTACAGTAAAGCTCAAAGTGAATGACGAAGAACGAGATGGACACACCGACTCACCCTTGTGGCTTCGATGTTGGTTTCTAAATCGAATCGCTTTCCCTGGCGATAGTCGACGACGGTGGCTATGACGTTCGTGCTGCCGGAGCTCGGGCTGTACCACGCAACGCAGAGCCCGTCCTGCACCAGCACGCGAGCAAAATGTCGAATGCGATTGACGGAGAAGCTTGTCAAATCCGTCTGGACGATCTTCGGCACCTCGGTCGACCATTCAGTCGATTGAAAAGACAATGCTAACTCGAAGACAAAGACTGTTGGCGAGTCTCTGTGTGATAATGGAGTATAAGCGGTGTATGTTAGAGACTCGAAGAAGCTCTTTACCTCGAATTGCTGAAGGCTGAGACAACAATACTTGTTCCGAATTCTCCTTCAACCGTGTATTTCATGTAGAAGGTAGTATGAGGGAGTTGATGTCGAGCAAGGAGTCGTCGATGTTCGGACTGAGGAATGCCGCTAGGTCGAAGGTCCCAGAGGCTAAAGACGCCTCTTTTATGCATAATGAGAGCATAGTGACCGTTGTGTATAGTTGTAAAGATATCAATGGGTGGTAAGGGCGTGCTGCCCTTCACCGGTAATCTCCAATGACTACGGTATTTGGGCTCGGCACTTGCCAGATTGGCGGATGTTAAGGTATACCGAACAGCAACTTGTATGAGTTCACGGGTGAATAGCGTAGATGCCTGACGAAACGGCGGAAGCGGGAGGACATATCCCATGCTTTGGCTTGTCCTGATGATATGGGACCAGAAGAGTTGGTTTTCTGTCTTTTCGCGCAACCATCTGCATGTCTTCAGAATAAGATCGGTCAGAAAAATCATACTAACATAGATCTCATATAAAGCTATTACCTGTCTGAGTGCCAAACCGTCTTGTACTTTGAGGTTCCCTGGATCGATTAAGAGCAGAATTATCTCCAGTGGGAGAGTTTGCAAGTTGATCGTCATGTTCGATGGCGGCTTGGCCGGCTACGGTTTGGCCTACGCTCCAGCTCTCGCTTGGTTTGTGAGATTTCGGATGTTTTATCGCTGGAAAGTTGAAGGGAGCGGAGGGGGATGAACGACATTTGCGCTCGAAGTGTGAGCTAACGAGCACAAACACACCCACTGTTCAAAAGGCTTAGCTTTCCACATAAGGGAGCCCGTAATTGGCACCTTCGTCAGCCTGCGCACCCCAATACAAACCGCCTGAGATCTTATGCCTATCCGAAGTTGCTGACTCGGCTGTCCTATGGCTTATTGAGATGAGTTATGTAAGCGTCCATTGATTCAGCTCGGTTGTCCTTCGTGTACAGGGACTGTACAGGGACACCGGTAGCCAACTTCGAATTCATTCATATTGCCCAGAACATGCAACATGCCCCCTCCATCTCACAAACGATCCTCTACCTCAAGTCTCCATATGCTCGCGAAAGAGCTCTTCACCAGCAGCGATGAGAAAAGGCTCCACGTCCGCCATTAACATGTTCCCATAGAGTATGCCGGTGATGTCTCGGGGAAGTCCGTGATGTGGTGACGCGATGTGATGTATGGTGGGGTACACAACAACCTCGAACTTTCGGCAACGAACATCCAACCATCTTCGCTTCAACCTCACCACACCCTCTACGACCCCTGCATGAACCATGGCTCTCGATGACCCAACACTCCTCGTCAACGTCCTCACCCGCGACCTACGAGCGATGACAACCGAAAGGGACGAACTTCTACGTCAGGTAAATTGAACCCATTCCCACCCAAACCCAAACCCAACCTGACCTCCTTACCCAACCAGCTCTCAAACTTCCAAGCACCCTCCACCTCCCACTTGACCTCCCGAGTCCAAGAGCTCGAGTCCACGACCACCTCCCTCCAATGCCACCTCCTCGAGACCGAGTCCGAGCTGAAACAGGCCCGCGAAACCGCGTACGAGCGGCTCAACGAGAACGTCGAGCTCCGAAACCGCCGAGCGCGCGTCAAGAGGGACTTGCAGACCACTTCGTCCAAGCTGGCTGAAGCTGAACGGATGATCAAGGAGATGGAAGTTGGGCACGAGGAACGCGTCAAGGAGCTCGAAAAGACGATTTTGGCTACCAGGGATGAATTGGCTGGTGAGAGAAGGTACGCTCCAAATATCAATAGCGCTGTTTCTCCGGCGATTTGCTGATCTAGGTGGGACGTATGTACAGGAAAAACGCGGGTCTGAAGGATCTCGTCGGACGAATAACCAGCCAACGAGACGACGCCCTCTCTAAGCTCCCTCAAAATCAACGACCGCCCATCGTCGAGTCGACAAGCATGCTCGTCTCGCCACCTCGACGCCCCACCTTCAGTCCCGGTCGGCACGTAGACGAATTCGGCAGAGCGGCGCCCGGTTCACCCAGCAGGAGTCCGACGAAACAAGCTAGTATGCGAAAACACGCCGAGCTGAGCGACGCGCTCATGGTACGTGGGTCTGATGCACTTGTGTTTGGCTCTTCGACGGCTCACATGTTTCTCAAGACCCCTCACGAACGAAATACCTTCGAAACGATCGACATGGTGATCCAAAGTCCGCCACGACCCAACACAACGACACGCCCACCGTCCAGTCCATCAGGCTTCTCAGACTACTCGGTGCGTTCCGTTGTTGTAAAGCGAACCGCCTAACTTGTAAACTAATTCTTGACCTTCCTCGGAAAGATGATGGAAGAAGACTTTGCAGACTTCAAATCCCGTTCTCGCCGCTTGAACAACCTCAAGAAACTCCCCACGATTGAGGTGCCGGAAGACGCGATGGCCTACCCCGTGTGTCCTCCCAACGACGACCTCAACACTAAGCTCAAGATCCTTTCCAAAGTACGCAGCCCTCACCTGTCCTTAGTCCTCTGCCATCATCTAACTAACCCCCCAAACAGTCCCACATATTCAATGCTCCTTACCTCCTCGACTCGTCGCAAATCGAATTCGCCAACCCGACGCGTCAACACGGGTACATCCTCCGCCCGTCCCTCGTCCTCGATCCAAGCCACAACAGGTGGTCGCCTTACACCCTGGACGCCTTCGAGCCCGAGTTCCCAGCGATATTCGAGCTGTTCGTCGGGTCCGCGAGAAAGGGATGGTTTTACAAGGGCACGTATAGGAGGATGGACGGGGCGGGTTCCGCAGCCGCGGAGTTGGGGAACTTGAGCGTCGGGGAGTGGGAGGACCTTGATTCGGCGGTACGTTTTCCATCTCTCTCCTCGATCTTTTCCCTTCTCCCCGCTGACTGAGCGATGCACGGCTTTACACCGTACAGACTAAAACCCGCCTCCTCGACCAAGTCTACCGCCTCTGCGCCTCCCGACCCTCCTTACGCAACCCGTTCGAGTCGGGGGACGTCCTCGCACAATGCATCGGCCTCCAATGCATCGGGTTCAACGCGAGCCTGCACCACGCCCTCGAGCACTTCGACTACCACACTCAAAGTCGCTCGGTCACCGTCGCGTCGCGCTCATTCCCGACGAACGGATTCAACACCCCAACCACCAGGACCGCGTGTCCGACGACGGGGTTCAGCACGCCCACCGCAGCGTTCACACGGACCAACACCCCGACGATCGCCACCCCTCCTCTCGAGCGGCCTAAGAGCGGGTGGGACCCCATCTCCCCCGCCGAGGCTGCCGGTGCGGCAGAGGAGTTCGGGTGGCAAGGCGGCGCGAAGGCGTTCATGAAACGCTTGTCCAACACCTGGAGCGGCCATAAGCGCATTCGGTCGCTTGATGTCGGGCAGAGTGAGGACGAGAGCGATGGGGGCGTGGTGGGTGTGGGTAAGAGGATCAAGTTGGGTAGTAGGGCCAGCTCGAGATTGAGGTTCGGCGGGAATGGACTGTAAGGAAAGGGGTTCTCTCATGCGATCTCTTCGCTTTTTGTATGATAAGCCGATGGCTGGCATCTTCTTCTCTTTTTCTCCTTTCTCTTTTTCCTTCATCCCCACATAACAGCTTTCCCCGTCTCATCGCACATGCATTCTCTCTTGCTTTGTTTTTATCTTCGTTTTATGGCTATCGCTTTTACATACATCAATAGTTTTCGCTTTGTTCCTTGCTTTCAATCTAACTGAATTGTCGCATACACTGGACGATGGTCGCTGGCCATGACACCATCGTCGTACGTCACGTTCGGCGTCTCGTAGCGAGTTGAGGTCCTGCGAGGTATCCGAACGCGAGAAGTCAGCCTAGCGGTCACAGACTCGACGAACTGCAACCTCGCACCAGCCACCAGTGCTACTCCCAAGAATGTAATCAATCCTACCACCTCCGTTCCAGCCGAGACCTTCGTTGAAGCCCGTAAACGTGCGGAAGAACCCGGTCACGTTGATTCGTGGGGTCGCGCCGCGCAGGTCGAGCATCTTGAACTGATGTTCGGAATCTGCGGAGACTTTGAACTTGTCCTTGAACTCGGATGGGATGGGCGTCGGCGAGGCTGCTCCCGTGAGGATACGGTACGCCCCAGAGTCTCGGCCTTGTTGTTCGCTGGAGGGTCCGATGCTCGTGAGTTGTGGATCGTCCAGGTTGAGGCCGGGCAGCCTCGCTGTGGTGGACCCACCTATTGAAGTCTCCCACCACGAAGACGGGCTCGTTCCTGATCAGTGCTTCGTATTGGCACCGATGTAGCAAGAGCGATGCACCAAATTTGCGTTGGTCCTCGGAACGGTCGTCCAAGTGGGTGTTGATGAGAGTGAATTTTTTCTGGTCAGCGTCGTTGGTGACGAAGCGGGCGACGGTGGCAATACGGAAGCAGCTTGCGCCTGGATATTTCGAAGGCGTAAACGGGGTTTCGCTTTTTGAAAGTAGTCGTGAAGTTTGAATAAGAAGTCGATTGCAAGAGACGGGGAGGGGCACACTTACGACAGCCAGAACGTATCCCATTCGAGTAACTTGAAATAGGACCTAAGAAATAACGCCTGCAAAGTCAGCAATCATGGGAGAGTTGGAAGAGAGTCCCGACTTGTTATAAAAGATTGGTCCATATTCGCCAGCCTCTTTCCCGTTGTCTCTTCCTACCCCGACCTGTTATGCCGGTTCCGTCACCGATGCACGCGCTCGGAGAGAATGACGCAGCTCACCCACTCCCATTCATTTCCCAGAAGCTTCGCTAGGTCCGTGATTTGCCTCTTCAAAGCTTCTTGAAAGGCTTTCGAGAGGAAGGCGCGAGGCTAGATGTGAGGACGCCCATCCAAGTCGACGAAGGGAACGACGAACTAGCTATCACGACATTGTTCCCGAGCTCTTGAGCGACCCGTATCCGCCTAATGCTCCACGGCTGTTCTCCTCTCTTACCCATAAACTTGGGCGCCTCCATTGGGTCAGGGATGCGCTTTAGAGATTCTTCTACATCGATCCCATCGGGCTGGCTGTCGTATCTCAAGTTCCAACTGACGATTCGCATGCTAATGTCCGCTACGGGTAATTTTTCAGTCAGGGTTGAAGTCGTTGGGGTCGGCGGGTTGACTCTGAGCTGCCAGATCGGTCTGACCAGGACGTCGAGGATGTAGTTTATCAGAGGCGCTGGGCGTGAGAGTGTGCACTGCAGGAATGGCGCCGGCTCAAAATAGGACTACCGAATGTCATTGAGTATCATTTGCCTCAAACATAGAACATTAGGACAAGAGTCGCTCAGTATGACCTGAGGTTGTTGGTGAAGGGGTATCGGATTCGGAAACCACCCTGAACTAGGACAGAGTTGATCATACGGGAACGTCCTTACCCGCTCGGCGGTCCTTCCTGCGTTGTTCCATCTTTCGAAAGAGGTGTGAGTTTGAACCCACTTCAAGCAATTGAGTTGCACATACCCATGCTTTTTTGCATTCTTCGGCCGAGGAAAATCACATAAGTCGACACTGAAGATGGGTCAACTACTGCACATACCCTTATATGCCTCAAAATACGCGCTGCATGCTGCTTTATTGTAGTTATTTTGGTCTAGGCATTTCATGGAAGCCTTTGACGCGCCTGGGAGAATGCAGCGAGCCCACGAATGTCGGTTACACTGGGGATTTTGTTGAATTTTGGTAAGAGGAACCCATACCTGCACATGGACTGAGAGATAATCAGTAAGACAAAGTGACCGGTAGACTTAAAGAAATTCCCTACTCCACGAACTGAGTATACGCTTGCCGTTTCTATGAGGTATACTAATGTAAGCGGAATTCTTGGCCACCATGAGAACCCACAGAGCGTGCACGGACCTTGAAAGCCTCTTGGTAGGACACGTTATCCTTCTGAACTTCTTCGGAGTATGGAGAGGCTACAGGTTTTTCTGACATTTGCTGAACTCGTTACCTCCTGGATTCCTCTGCGGTGGTGGTTTCCGGCGATGGATGAACCGTGGCAAACCAGGTGACCGAAATTTCGGCGCCTTCCAAACGGCAACTTGCCGAACCAGCCGGTTCCACAGTTTCAGTATTACACACAATACAGATCGCTCAGTCCCACGTCTAATCGTAACATCATGGTATGTAGCTAAGTACCAACAGAGAATGTTCACTTTCTCAAGGTATTCACTCAACATCTGCAGTCTCATCATCCCGCATTCACGATGGCAAGTGAAATGGTTTGAAGTCACTGATTTCGGAGCTGAATCGCGCATCTTAGACTGGTGTCACCGGGGTCGGTGGAGTTATTGGATTTATGAGAACTGGGTCGGACATTTTCTTCCTCTATTCGGAGCAAGGACTGACCATCTGCGCAGATCCATACCTTCACTGGTCGCCGGAGGCGGGGTCGGTGCCCTGTACGCTTGGTCGACCTACGAGATGCTTCACGGAGATCCTGAGAGGGGCCTTCAAGGTGCCTTCGGTGAGTATTCTAGTAAAAGTGCTCACGGGACTTGACGTTGATCATATCCTCGAAACCCAGGCGCATCTCTTATTCTATCAGCATCTTCTCTGCCTAGAGCCACTAAAGGTCCTGTGCCTCTTATACTGGCTATAGCAGGAGCAAGCACTGCGCTCTATTACGGCAAACAGTTGAAGGATTTGCGCATCTTCCCGTTCAGTTAGGTCAATGCTGAACCGATGCTCATGGTAGCCAGATTGTAAACAGCTCCTCCCGGCTCATCCAGGTTAAAGTAACAAAATGGGAGCCCTATTGCACCTTCGATGGGCAGTTTGCATTACTTGGCTCGGAACTTTCACTTTTAAACCAACAGCTCTACTTCTGCTCATTTACGATCGGCATGACACTACCCTATGATGTTGACTGAGCTGCACGCAATGTCAGGATGCAAAAGGAGATGTCTGAGGGTTCTCATTGTAAAAGTGTGCGCATGCATCAAGCGCTCATCTTTGGTCTAGTGAGTTCTCTAGATGGAGAACTGAAAAACCTCACTCTTGGCGTTGGTACTCTTGGCGTTGGTACTCTTGGCGTTGGTGATAAGCCCCCCGCAATCTTGAAATCACCGTACTGAGAGCGCTGGCGGTCCCGGGTAACAACGAATGCCTTGTGTTGTGCTTCCAAGGAGCGCTCGTATACTGCATGGCTGCCAGTCTCCTGCTTGATATCAACCCGCAAAGCTAGACTCATTCTCGAGGATTTCTAAGGGGTGCTTCGTGACTCCTTCCATCCCATCTGGTTCTCTTAATAGCGACACGGATATGTTCCTAACATATGTTTTTTGTTGCTTTGCGGCATCTTCCGGGTCAGAGACTTCAGCAGGACGGTGAGACTTGCCGGAGCCGCCTGTTGGGGGCAAATCCGAGCCCAGGAGATACCGTCAGCTCGGGCAATAGCCGCCGCAAATCTTTACACGGAATGTTTGGTTACGGGGGCTATGGGGTCACATCGACGTTCTTCGGAGGAGAGAGTCCTTCTATTTGGCGCTTCTTTGTAAACGTGCTATCAAGCATGCTTGGCGTGACCGCTCCGTCGCGTTCACATGTCTTGGGAGGGGCTTGGTGCTTCGAATACCACCCACCGGCCCACCGCGTTGAGCGCGTATTCGGCCCTTCATAGGCGCTCGAAGCTCTATTCCGGACCCGCGAGACTGAGATGAGCCAGTATAAATGCAGAGACACACTGATTTTGACTTAGAGTGAAAATCATCACAAGCACCATTAGTGCACTCCGTCGATAACATCAGCCCTCGCAATTCCCTCTGCCTTCATACTGTCAACGCGATGTCTTCTCCCGTAACTATTACCACGAACAATGGACAAGGCGAAGCCAAAGTGGCCATCATTCAAGTCGAAGACGATGCTCCGCTGAGCGCAGTCAGAGCTCAAGCTCAGAAGGAGGGCATCATGTCACTCAACGATCTGTTCAACAAGGGAAAGTTTGGTACTAGTCTCAACAAAGAAGAAGAGGAAAACACACTCTGGACTGCCTTTCAAAATCCTCAGGTGAGCATCATGCAAAACTTAGCACGTACCAGCTGAATGACCGTCAATGTCTCTGCTAGGACAAGTCCGTCCACGTCGGACTGGCAGCCGGGAAGAAGTTCTCCGTCGACGACGGACTTTCTGAGTACCAGATGAAGTCGATTGTAAGTCGCTTTTGATATATACCACTGGCCCGATGGATCTCAAGCTTGGTTGCAGATTCAAAGGTGCCATATCGGCTATGGCTTTGATCCCTCCGGTGATTTGGGTCCGAGGTACACCCATCGACCTGTCATTGCACCACTTTCCGCACCCGAGTTCGAGTTCTCATACCACGACGAAGGAAAGGAAGACGTCATCTCAACCTATTCTTTACGAACATCGAACTACCTCAAGGAGGGCTGGGTCGATGCCGATCTTGCCGTGAAGACACCGTGGGACGTGGATTTCGGTCTCGACATCTCTCACTCCCAGTCTTTTTCACAAACAACGTCCAAGACACACATTTACGTCGCTGGTCGCTACAGCTACGGGCATGCAGTTGTCTCCCTCAAGCCACCGGTTACGCAGCTCGAGCCCCATCCTGACTTCAAAAAAGCTATCGACGACGCTCTTGCAATGGACGATGAGCGTGAAAGAATTGAGGCAGTCAGGGGCGTGTTGAGCTACTATGGAACGATGTTTCCAACCGCTGTAGAAGTCGGGGGGATGAAGCAAATCGTGGCTGAAAGTGACTTGAATGAGCAGGTAAAATGGTGCTTCAGATAGACTATCGAGCTCAAGTGCTGACGGTCTATTGTTAGACCACCGAATCAACTGTCACAAATGAAATGAAGCTCACACTGGACTCCATATTTGCAAGCACCAACTTTGGATTTGGGCAGAGCAAAACGGAAACGCAGACTTCGAAGGACTGGATCAAGGCAGGACATTGGTACACGATTGTAAGTCTCCGTGGAAGTACCTTTATTCGTTTGGGCATATTCGCTGAGCTCCGCCAAACACTTTTAGGGCGGTGATGTTGAGTGAGCTGCCAAACTTCTCAGCGTCCAGAGAACGAGTGAACTGACGGTCTCAACTCCTTAACAGAGCCACCGATCTCAACGATTGGAGGAAAAGCCTGTCGTACCCCAATAAGTGGGACGTGACAAGGGTTATGCAAGTCGAATCCGTTCTCAGCCTGTTCGACAAACAGACCCGAGGGAAGATTGCGCACGCAGCCCTCAGGGCACCTCTCTATCTCTTCCGAAATGTTTCACAAGAAACTCCGAACGGGCCTACGACAGGGAAACACTGCCTTAACACTGATTCCGATCCCGCCAATATCCCTTTCAACCCGAACTCCCCATACAGTCTTTGGGGGCGCATCGGGACTATTCTTACTGCCCCTTTGGACGGTGCCGCCCCCCTCTACCTCCTCTTCGACGGCAATCGCTACGCCTGTACAAATCAAGTACAGGAAAGACAGAAGTTTTTTACCGAAGGCTTCAGTCAACAGGCGGTGATTGGCTACGTTCATACAACCCAAACGGCTGGCGACGGCAGAATCCCTCTCCACCGACTCTGGAACCTCACCCTCTCGGACAACGCATACGCAACCGACGACAAGGAAATCGCCGCTCTGAAAGCTCAAGGATACAATGACGAGGCGGCGTATTTTACATGTTATGTTTATCCTGCGTAAAGTAAAAGGATTTCGACAGTTCTTCGATCGATCCTATCTCGAGCTCTGCTCATTCTGCGCTGTCATATGTCTGTTCGTGATGGATTTTGTTTCCGTCCACCGTAGATATTCAGGGTGAAGGAAAGGATTGTATGCGGGCCTAAGACAATGATAATACAAAAGAATGGCACATATCATACGTTGAACTTGATTGTTCGGAGGGTGGTAGGTAACAAATCGGCCGAGCGGCCGGGAACTTGAAGCCGGGAACAACGTCAACCTCAGTACACGAACCGTGTGACGGGCACAACCTGCTTCCAGAGAATCGAGACAACCACATCCACTCGCATCCACGTTGCACAGTCCTCTCTCTGTGAAATGGTACGAAAGAGTTGGCCCCGGCTGTGTTCATGACTTGTCTTAGAATCGATTCCGTTTATCGACAGTCCTACGTTCCAGCTTTGTCGATGGTATATTACTTTGAAACTCGTACTGTGGCAATCCATGATGAGAGTTTGCTGTCCTATTAGGCCGTTTTATGCGCCTTCGGAGGCGTCATTGGGTTTATCCGAACAGGGTAAGATTTGACCACCGTACGATATCGCCCATGGTTAACACCAGCCGTGCGTCACCAGGTCAATTCCCTCAGCCATTGCGGGTCTTTCAGTTGGTGCACTCTACGGTCGATCAGCGGACCTCCTGATGCACGGAAACACTAGTGTTGGCATTCAAGGAGCATTCGGTAAGGGCCGAACTGAACTCACGGGCGCGTTGCTCGCTCTCAAATGCTGATATATACGCTCCATAGCCGCTTCTGTCTTCCTCTGCGTGTCATCCGTCCCTCGTGCACTGACAAAGAAAAAACCTGTACCCGCTATTCTATCGGTGACCGGAATCGCGGCTGCGACATACTACGGCAGAATCGCCAGTGATTTAGGTCTTTGGCCCTTCGCCTGATCTACAACACCAATGACTTTGGCTTCCGAATGTAACTAACTACACCCACCAACAAAGTTTACGTGAAGTCATGATCCTGCGCATCTACAGTAAATGACTTAGAAGCTCTACGAAGTCCCGCGGGTCAGACCACCTTCAACCTTAATGTGGATTGCGTGATAGATTGTCGGTGACATCACAGCTCATCGACTTCCAATACATTAAGATGTGCAGAATATAACCAAGTTAAGTCTCCCTACACTATTGACCTCCCGTCGTCAGGTTTGGTGGAAAACCTGAGAAATCAACCTGCTCCTGGAAGTTTTGGCCGCCTACCGTGAAAGCTACCCTGATCCGTAGACGAACTTGGACCTGCCATAAAATGATTTAGCTAAACGCGAAAAATGTCGGGACGTGATGTTATCTCACCCCTGCAGGCGCAATTACACGCAGTTGCTGGGTTTCGGTGGCCCCAGGCGCGACGGTTTGATTTGACATGGGTAACATTTGGAGTTGTTGCGTCTAGTAGAGTGAAAGAGAACGAGTTAGAGGAACAATTCATAATCCTCGCATGGCCTTACTTTTGGTACCGCCGCCTGGAAATTCACGTTCGAAGCCTCATTCGAGCCTGTCACCTGGAACTTCGCAAGAATATTCACGACACCAGGCCGTGCAGGCGAAACTGCAGGCGTTAAGCTGATCTTGAGCCCGTTGCCGTCGTATGCGATGTATGATTGGGCTGGTGGCCGTGCGGGCTGCGCAGGAGGTGGTGGGGCAGTAGCCTGGGGAGGCGGTTGTGGTTGTTGCTGAGGTGCGATATCTCCGAGAGCAGCGAAAAGAGGGTTCGCGGTTGCAGTCGGCGATGTGAATGTTGACGTGGGAGGGGAAGTAGGGGATGTCATAGACGGAGTGGCTGGGGAGGAGCCGAATAAGCCAAGAATGTCGTTCACTGAAGATTTGGCAGGAACGGTGGGTTGAGTCGCTGCTGCTGGTACAGAAGGTTCCGACGAGGAGGAACCGAAAATGTCTGCCAACAGGTCTTGGGTATTTTGTTGTGCTGCCTGAGGAACAACGCTTGCAGTTCCGTTTTGCGCCAGATCCGAGTCCAGATCAAGGAGAGACTGTGGGGTGCTTGTCAACGCCAAGCTTTCTTAGCTGCCCTCCATAAAACTCACATCTGTGTCTGTCCGAGTAGAGCCAACGGTTCGATTCTCGCTCACTATAAACGGCTATGCGTAAGGCGACTCGGTGTAATCTTGTCTGAGGCTCTCGCTACGTACCTGTGCCCATGACCGTCGCCTTGATCTCTGGCGCTGGCATCTGCTCTAGCACCCCGCTCCGGATTTCAGGCTGGTTAAAAAGACTGATGTATTCCACTGCTCGCTGCTGGATTTCCAGGGCCGGGTTTGTGGCATAACTCCCGAGTATTCCGGTGATTCTTTCTTGTTGAACTTGAGAAACGATGGGCCGAGCGGTGAGCTTGATGAGCGCGGTAAGGACGAATTGCCGTGACAGAGTATTAATGTAAGGACCATTCAAGACCGTTTCCAGCAAGTTAACGAGGTTCTCATCAGTCACCTGGTCGAGACTTGAGTGAGTAAATCCACGCTATAGGTGGTAAGTAGGGGTGTTCGGTACCGGTTTAGCCTCCTCCTCTTCCACCAAGCCGCTTTCAATTAGAGCCTCTCCGTATTCGCCGATAACCCAGACCGCGGCCAGCGTTAACGATTCTTGTGAGATATCGCCCAGCAAAGCCGAATATAGTTTTGATGCAGTGTACGCTTGGAGTTCGGGAGTGTGGGCCACAAGTCGAATGAATCCAGCAAGAGCTTCTTCTCTAACGTAGTTTCCAGCCTAAAGAGGACGATGAGCACAGTGAGCTAAAGAAAGGCATCGGGGACAAAGTTTGCTTACAAGCTTGAGCACTCTCAACACGGTGTCAATATGCCATCGCTTGTTGGGTGCAAACCGCTCCGCTGCGAGGCAAACCTGGGTGGTTATCCCAAGCTTGAATTCGTTGTCGGCAACTTCCAAGAACGCAAGCAGCTCGCGCGTCAGGACTCTCACGTTCGAGTCGTTAATGAGTGCGTAGGACAGCTCCAGTGCTCTCCGCCGAATAGAAATGTCCCCATCTCTCAAGCAGTCCAGGATGATGTTGCGGTGGCGCTGGACGGCGGGAGTGTCGATACCTACAACTTTGTTCAAGGTATGGAGGGCAACATATCTTTCGGGATTACAGGTTAGACAATGATTCGTGTAACCGCATTCAGTACTCATACCTAATGTTGTTGTCGCGGTTGCTCAGGAATTTACCGAGAATGTTGATAGCCATGACACGCAATCCACTATCGGCCTCAATGTGCAAAACGGTGAGTACCGTTTCGTAAAGGATCGAGTTTCCAACATTCTTCGTGGAGTCGGTGTTGGTGGCAACCTAAGGAGAGACTGGTCGTTGACGTCGTCTCCCTTCGTCGTACTCGGTTTGACTTACCTGAGCAAGAATGTCGTTCATCGCTTCGCTAGCTTCGGCGTTTCCCTTTCCAAGTAACCGGAGCAGTCGTAAGACTTTGATTTGCAGGAAAGGGTCGGTAATACCCGAGACATCGTGTTCTGGGCTGTATCCCGTAGAGACGAGCTGTTTCAGCAAGCGCACAAGAAGTGGAACTGCCTAAGACGAAAAGTGTTTCCGGTGATCAGTTTGGCCGAGCCGAAATAGCAACAATCCATCTACCTTTCGGTACTCTTCGAGGCAATTCTCGTCGATTTGACACATCTCGGTAATCAATGTAATTCCTGTAATCAAAACACCGTGGTTTCGATCTGATAGTAGAGATTTGGCTCTCTGGACGTAGTTCTCGAGCAGATCCGGTACTCGACGAACCACGCGAAGGGCGCAAAGGGCGGCCTATGGAGCAATCATCACGTTCAGTGTCAAACAATAAGGCCACTTGAAGAAGGGCGATAGAGCGCACCTTCTTTCGGATGTAAGTATTACTTGAGCCGAGCAACTTTTCTATCTCATGAGACAAGTCGCGAGACATCTCCTCGGATGAGATGTTGGCGAAAGTACAGAGGGCCAGGCCTACGGCGTACATGTTGGAGTGATTCATGTCGCTACAGCGTCATAAAAAATAATTCTTTAATACACAAGCGTCAAAGAAGGTGAGTTTGAAAGCACGCACTTCTTCAACGAATTCGTCACCAAAGTCAAGACCTCTTGATTCTCGTCCAGCAACAACATAATCCCCAAATAACCCAACCGCTTGTCGGAGAACCTGGGGCTCGCGACGAGCTTCAAGCATTCGATTTGCCCGAAGTGGGCTGGATAGCCCAGCATGTGAATGTACAGCAGCTTCGCGATGTTGTTGTGTCGCGCGTAGGTGTCTTCCTCCTTGAAGGACGTCCGGATGGCTGCTGATTCATTTTGAATGAGGGCTCGTTCATCTGCAAGCGTCTATTTCGCAGCAAATGAGAGACGGAACATGTCTCGCTCCATCAGAAGGTGCCGATCGCATCGCGTCGACCGAGGTTGCTAACCTTGCATGCCCTAATGCCCTTGATCAAGGCTACAGCGAAAGGACCAAAAACATCAGCTCTTCGCAAGACCTTGGAGTTCAGAACATGCTCGTACCCTTGAGGTTATGATAGACCATTAGGGCTCGACCTTATTTTCAAATATTATGGTGTAGGATATACAGTCGGAATTAGGAAGACAGCAGTCAGGACTCGGACTGACGCGCGCCCCTGGCTGTCTGGCCGCCGCTTCCGGATTTACCACGCCACGGAGACCATGTACCCCCCTTCCGACCTACAATCAAGTCTGAGGATGAGGCAGTGAAGGAGGCATGCAAAACTACCGACTCGTCTTCTCACTCTCGCCTGCACCTTTTCGATCCTCATCCACATTCCAACCCGAAACCTGCGTTCCACAGAACATCTTCGACGCCTTACCCTCGCACACTCCTCAACCGCACCACTACGAAGACGGCTACGACGCCCGAAATTCGGAGTGGACGTTCCAGCATCGCAGGAAGGACTCCAGCGCGAACTCAGCTGGGAAGCAGCCCGCTCGGCAGTTAGGAGAGTCCGATTGGAGATACGGACCCATTTCGATCGAGTGGTTCGACATCCCAAGGAGAAAGAATCGAGGAAAGAAACCGCCGTTGAAAGAGACCATGGCTGCTGCCGCTGCTTCTTCGTCATCTTCTGGGGGTGCGAAGAGAGAGCCTTCAGGGAGTTCCAAGGGAGAGAAAGGTAGGATTGAAATCGACAGTCTTTTAAGATAGCAGACATGGCCATCTAAACCCTTGCGTTTAGAAAAGACAAGCATAATAGCAACATGGGAACCTAATCCGGACATATTATTTGGAACGGCCAACTTGCCTGAAGGCATCATCCGGATTTTCCGGGATACCCTTGAACAGACCAACGCGGCGCAGGATACTCAGGCTTCCGGGGGTTCAAGGCAGACGCAGCAACCGGGACGAGGGTTCAACGCTGATGGGGAGGGTACGACGTTGGCCGTATTAGCTATCCCCTTTTTCATGACTCCAGCGGACTTTTTGGCTTTCCTTGGGTCAGCTGAAGATCAAATCACTCACATCCGTATCATTCGGTGAGTTTTGAAGATTTCGAAAACGCGAAACCACCGTTTGCTGACATTGACGGACCCTTTTCGGTGTTCTAGTGACGGTTCGCCGAGCAGAACCATAGCTCTCCTGAAATTCCGAAGCAAACACGCCGCAGACGAGTTCGGGGCTGCGTTCAACGGGCGCGAGTTCCTAGCTACCGAAACGGAAATCTGTCACGTCGTGCGCGTGCTCTCGATCGACATCGACGTGGGTCAGTCTTCCGCTTGGTCGTTCTCCCTGTCGTCGTTGGCGCCCGCTCAACAGCCGTCGGATGGAGCGATTTACGAGCTACCGACGTGTCCGGTCTGCTTGGAAAGGATGGATCATTCCGTCACGGGCTTGGTGACTGTTCCGTGCTCGCATACGTTCCATTGCGTTTGCCTGAGCAAGTGGGGTGATAGTAGGTAGGTTCCACAGGGGCACCCGATGCTGTCTCTCTGGAAGGAGTCTGAACCCACATCCTAGATGTCCAGTCTGCCGGTACTCTCAAAACCTGTTGAACCTACACCCGATGTCGGCGACAACCCGTCCTCCGTTCAATTCTACGCCATCCGACCCTTCGACATCCCATCTCACGACCTGCAATTCGCCCAACTGCGACTCGCACACGAACTTGTGGATCTGCTTGATATGCGGGAACGTCGGGTGCGGGCGATACGGTCGTGCTCATGCGTACCAGCATTACAAGGCCACGATGCACTTGTACGCACTCGAGTTGGAGACTCAGAGGGTGTGGGACTACGCTGGGGATGGATACGTTCATCGGTTGATACAGAACAAAGCGGACGGGAAGGTATTCGAGCTACCTTCCGCGAGCACGATGACTGCGAATGGGCAGCAGCAACCATCCTCCTCCGGTAATGCTGGGGCTGGTGAGACTCCTGGCGAGTCTCGTCAGGGCGGACCTGGACCATCGGACGCTCTAGCTGCAGAGAAGGTTGAGGCAATCGGGATCGAATATTCGTATCTCTTGTCGACTCAACTGGACACGCAGCGAGCGTACTTTGAAGAGCAGAGGAAAGAGCTTTTACGAACGATCGAGGAGGAGAAGCGGGTTCAGAGCGAGTTGAGAGAACACATTTCGACGTTGGAGAAGGAGAAGGCCAAAGCGGACGAACGGGCGACGAAGATGGGCGAGATCGCGAGGAAGCTGGAGAAGGAGCTGAGAGAGGAGAGGGTCATCACGAGCGGACTGAAGAAAAATCTGGAGCGGGTGCAGGAAAAGGTCGATGTTGGTGATGCGGAGAGGAAGGAACTCAAGACCAAGGTGGATGAGTTGAGCGATCAATTGAGAGATTTGATGTTCTTTGTGGAGGCAAGAGATAAGATTGAAGCTGCCACTGCTGCTGAGAGTAGTAGTGGCCATGGCGGTGGAACAGACCTGGCTGACGCCGCCGGAGGAAGCGTCGTCGTCCCAGAACCTCCACCACCAAAGGAGACCCGACATCGACGAAAAAAAAGGTAAATTGAAGACAGATTTAGCTGTATACTTAACGTTTCGCAAGCACACTTAATTACATGTGATCGACTTTGCTGGAACAACCCGCCGGCTAGATAGTTAGATTGTGGGGGTGGGGCCAAGGCAGTGTGTCCATCGACGTCATTATTGGATCCCTTATATAAAGGTCAAAGTCCCAACCCACCTTTGCCTCTTCAAACCACAAGACAACCATCGCTTATCATTCTCGTTACTACTCTTGCCAACTCAAATGCTCATGAACGTGATACGCGAAGAAGCATCCATCGTCGTCGCCCAGGCAGCGACAACCGCAACTCTTACACCGTCCACCGCGGTAATCACAACCCGGACAGCGGTCCAGACCACGACTCGCCTGGGACTCCAAGGAACCACGACTGCCAGTGAGTGTGAACGTCGGTGAATTATCCCCTGTGATTCGCAGAAGCTGATGACACCTCCTAGCTCGCACGCTGGCTACATCCACACTTGCTAGAGCAGCTATCGAGACGTCAGGCATGACGGCTATGACGACCGCGAGTGAGGGAACCTTGTTGGCAGCCGCGAGGCTTGAAGGACCGGTTCCTGCTTCGAAAATGCTGGAAGAAGTCGCCGGGGAAGCGAACCTCTCGCTTGTCGTGCGCGAAGCGATGTCAAATGCCGGACAGCAAGGTGCAGAGGAAGTGATTGAGCAGGTCGCTCGCTAGACGGATACTTCTGGTTATCAATCGGGTGGTGTAGATGAAAGTTAGGCACTAAGCGATCGACATGACGCCGGGAGGAGGGTGCTAAGAACGGGAGATGCGGCGCCCGGATGATTCGCACTGTCGACCAATGAATGTCCGCGGAAGATGGACGGAGAACGCTGAGGAACGCCAAGGTCGGTGGAGCAGGAGTCTCTTAGTTTATAGCCCTAAATACGATGCTTCGTTTTCTCATATCTAGCATAGTATCAGATTGTGTAGGATAGGTTGGGTGAAATGGGATTTGATTGGATTTCGGCGTTGTCCTACGCGCAGTGATGCGTGATCAAGGCCGGGGAAATGCCCGACTTGTGAAGCTTTCGATCGCACTTTGCTCCCCCTTCCAACAGCCACCACCCCTCCAGCATGTTCATCCTTCCCCGTCCCTAATCCTCCCAAAACCAACTGCAGTAGCCAGTCATCCCCTGGAGTTTCATTCACCCTCTATTCTAACATCGACTACAGCGCGCTCATCTCGCACCCCAAATATCCGAATAAACAGTTGGGCTGCAGTCCAGGATCCAATCCCTCTCGGCGACATTTGCACCTCCGAATTATCCTCATCCCCCTCCACTCAGCCTTCATAACATAGCCCCCCTTACCGACGACACGATCTGGATCGCAACGAGGGATTCATTACATGCTTCCAGTAAAACGCTTGAGGAAGAAGGATGTCGGGCTCCCTGCTCCCGCCACGGCAGCAGGAGCAGCTCATAATGCGACCGCCAGCCCCTCCAGCCCCATTTCCAACATCAACAAAAAGACCACCACATTCACCGACGAAGCCATTGGCACCGGTGTGCGCGTTCACTGGTCTCGCTTCAAAAAGCGGTTGGGCGCTGGCAGCAACATATCCGAATCGCTGCTCGAAATCACCGAAAGCAACGGCACTTCCGCCAACAAGGACGAGCAGAGCTTGCCGCCGCCAGCCAACGAAAAAGACTCGCCGAACCCCGACGACGAGGAAGTGAATGAAATTGTAGTCGACAACAAGTTCTATTTCGATGCTGGGACCAGGAGTGTCACTCAACCTTCGGACCACGGTGGAACTCCCGAGAAGAGCGGCACCAGTGGGACTCACGGAACGCATGCTGATCACGACAGCATACACTCGCATCGTGGAATGATGGCGTTCGTCAATTTCATGAGCGCTCTCCGCTTTCGAGCATGGAGTCTCTTCAACCGATTCTTCTTCACCGAGTTCTTTGACGGAGCGGCGGAAAGGCAATACAAGAAGGAAACTTACTACCAAATGAAAGGTCTAGCTCTAGCAGGCGCCCTCGTGATCATACTCAACTGGGTACGGGAGTCTCCGCCGAAATGATTCGCGAATCTTCACTGATAATGCGATCTCCCCTTGACTCGCGCCAGGTAATGGTTTGCATCCTAATACCACGCACTTCTCTTGTTTTCGCGGACAAGATGTTTTATTGGGTGGTAAGTAGTGCATCGACAGTTTACTATTCGTTTCGTATTGAACTCCTGGACTAACGCAAGCCACCTCTGTTTCACCACCGCAGTTCAGCCCTATCTTCCTCGTCCCATTACCAGTTATGATCATATTTGATTGGCCGAAATTCTATCCCAGACTATATCAGGTGTTCATGTCAATAGCGGTCTGGTCGTGGTGCGCGTATAGTGAGCCAGACATTCCCTTTACCCAACAGAATCAACGTGGCTGATTTTTCACGATTCATCGTCCAGCGTTGCTCCTTTTGCAACTCTGCGGTTACTACGATAAGACAGAGTAGGTGACCAACGGGGGCTACCGATTTGGTCAACATTCCTGATATTTTCTCCTTCCCTCTCAGGATGGTGTTTGACTGCGGCACAAAGGAGTTCACCGGCATATTCTTCTACACGGGCAGCTATCCTGCAATTGCACTCTTTGCCCTGGGTCAGAATCGACTGATGGGTCTCATTATGGCTTTCTTGAACCTCATCCTCATCGGTTCCGTGTAAGTAATATTCGCCAGCTGCGTACGCTCTATGCTATATCGCTCACCATCGCCGCGACTTTCAATAGCATTCGACTCAAGAAGACGTGGAGTATGCACCCTCTTTGCCTACGCTGAACCCGAATTTTCACCTGACCATTGTCTATCTTCCAGTTCGCCTGTTCCTCAACTATATGTTGTACACGATCTTCCTGCTCTGGATCCACTACACGCGCGAAGCTGCTGAACGGAGATTGTACACGATGCGTGATCGGTTGAAAGTCCAGTATCGGGCGACCCAGAAGGCCCAAGTCCGGGAAAGTCGAGCTGCCGACTCGAAGAAACGGTTTTCGAGTTACATTTTCCACGAGGTTCGAGTGCCGTTGAACACTGCGCGTGAGTTTGGAGCAGGAGCTGTTGTCTTGGAATGTTCTTCTGACCGCGTGCGCGAAAAACAGTTCTGGCCGTGCAAAACATGCAAGCCACTGGGCAATTCTCGCAGGACGACATTGAGTATACGGCGTTGGAAGGGTCGCTCAATATGATGAGCAAAGTCCTGAACGATGTATTGGATTTGTGGGTATCTGATCTTTTCCCCATCAGATATATTGAACTGACCGCTTTGGCTGCTTGTAGCAACCGAATGGATTCGGGCCGATTTGAATCCGTATCAAAACCCTACGCGTTCCACAAAGTCATCAAGGGCATGCTGGTTCCTCTCCGGATGACCGCACAGGCGCGAGGACAAGAGCTGATCACGGAACTTGACTTGCAAATTGACGTCATGGCGAGGACGGCGCTGTATCGCGCCAAAGGATTTTCGGAAGACGAGATCACCAGGTTGCTTCAGAACGGAGATGACGAGGATGCTGGGTTGGTTGTGGGCGATGAACATCGGTTGAGGCAGATTGTAACGAACTTGGCGAGGTGTGTTGGACGTGACACGTGCCCGAGATACCGGTGGCTAACGCGCGGTCCGTTTGCAGTAACGCCTGCAAGTTCACTCCCGCTGGCGGCA
>WSUD01000163.1:16038-28940 GCA_019633495.1 Tulasnella sp. 427 | reverse complement strand
AGCACTAGCCGTGCATCCGCATCGCCCACGCGCCCGCTGACGGCGAAGCTATATTCCCTTGCATGTCGCTCGCATTCATATTCGGCCGGCGAACGTTGACAATTGACTCCACGTCCATGTCCTTCTCCTCGACGTCCTCGTCGATGTCCTGCTCGGGGAACCACTTCCCGCTCGTCCGCTCGATGCCGATTTCCCGTCCGTCGACTTCGGTGATGGATGAGTGCCGTCGACCGCCGACGGAGACAACGTACCGACTCGTGCGGCTGTCGCGGATCTCCATCTCCAGATCGTCTGCGGGGTCGCCCGGGCTCGTAGAATCGGTAGACGGTTTGCCAGAGGTAACGTCGATGTGACCTCGTCGGTAGGCGTCGCGTTTCTTGCGAGCGATGCGGGATTGTGAGGGCCCGTCGAATTCCTCAAAGACGTAAAGCATTTCTGAGTTCGTCAGACCGAGGTGCTGTGACACTAAAGTAAAGGATTGGTTAGCAAGAGTGTGACAAAAGGGAGTGGCGCCGGAGGTGCTCACTGATGAGAATGATTGCGTTGGGGAAAGTCCATCCTAGGTTGCGGATGTTGGGAAGGTTGAGACAAGCGAGAACACAGAGAAGGTTGCAAACTGGACAGAATGATGAGAACACGTATGTCAAGCTTCTAGTCGAACGACTCACGAGCGATGGCCGCGATGAATGGCTACACAGGGCAGGAATGAGTACTGGTCTCGCTAAGGCATCGTTGAGCAACGCTCGGCCACTCACCACTCCGTGCCCGACTAACGTCTTCCATACAGACGTCAACGGGCTGCGCAAAGTATGGGCCCAGATGAAGCCGGTTGCGAAGAGAAGTGACACACCCGATAAAACCCTATCCGTATTCTATTAGTCGGATTGAACGTTCACAAGACCGATCGGGGGCACTCACGAGTTAGCGGCGAAATAAAGTAAACCCGAGTCATAGTATCCCCATTCGGTACGAACTTGACTGACGCATCGTCCGTCGATTACAGAAGCTGCAAAAACGTAGATTAGGGAAACGAAACAACGACGACGACTGGCCCGTAACCGACTCACAACTTCTGAGGTACAAAGTGCCGAAGACGTGGAGAGGGATGCAAAAGATTGCGATGAGAGAGAGTGTGAGGAGGACGCCGTTCGATTTTCTCGAAATGGTGTATGTCCTATATGAAGGCTGTCTATCAGACGGGCTGCGGGGTGAATGCCGCGCACACTGACTTGAGCAAAATGAGTCCTAGGGAGCCCCAGGTGGCAAGCAGTTGCGTAATGACAGGAGCTAGGTGAAGTCGTGAGCATTCTGAAGGAGTGAAAGAATGGCTGAAGTAGCCAACGGCGCTAGTGGCGAGGGATATTGCGCCCATACTGTAGAAGCGATTTTGATCAGCAATCCTGCTCATCTTACGTTGTGGCAATCAGTCACTCACTAACGAACGAAGGCGAAAAGAACGGCGTTGATGAACATCCTCCATGAAGCCCAGGCATCCCGATAAAGTCGCCATGCTCCTGGAATTGTTTGAGCAATGCTAGATGAAATGGAAATCAGTAAACTTGGCAGGGAAAGCCAGAAGCGATGCACTTACTCGAATAAAGCAATCGAGTACCCCCTACGAAAGATTGGTAACCCTTGATCAGCTCCACGTTGTCGTTCGCGTCGACACCGACGTACGCTATAAGAAGGTAGCTGTCGCCCACATCGCCCGCCATAAGGATGAGGGCGAATATTTGGGAGCCGACTCAGTGTATCGCAGTCGAGGATGAAATCTCAACGACAGTGTAGCAGAATGGAGGTGGACATACCCGCAAGGAGGCCTTGCTACTGGTTCCCGCGTGCGGAAGAATGGCTGGGCATATATGTATGAGCGGGGCAGCCTGCCACTCGTGAGGAATCCTCGGATCCCTCGTCGGAGGAACACTGCACCTTCGGCCAGGCGCTTATTCGCGAAGACCCTTCGTCCCTCGCTGCCCGATGCATATACGCGTCGTGACGCACAGGCTCGGCGAGCTACTCGGCTTTTCTCGACACGTTTCAGTCCCTAAATTGGACTTATAAAGTCGGAATGCCGGCGGGGTCGTCGGGGACTGGGCCTTCCCGACCCCCACCACCGGACTTTCTCCGGATCCCTCGACATAAGGGACAACGGCAAATGAAGAGACGATTCGCCGCTTCGCGCTAGGTTCAAGGACCAGGGTTACATACGTACGTGCCAGACAAGGCCCTCGAAGGTTCTGCGGGAGGAAGAAGACCGGACGCGTCTGTACCCAATCGAAGTTCCCGAACTCTGTCCTGCGGCGGAGTGACCCTTTAGCGTTCCTCCAACAGTAGCAGTGAGATCCCTTTAGGATGGCGGATCACCGGAAGGATTTCGCCGGAAACGCTCGCATGGACACCAGTCTAACACGGGTATCCAGGCGCATCGTGTTGGAGCAGATTGCTCCTCTGGTCGTCTAATTATAATCAGTTCGATTCGACACTACAGGTCAAACAACATCAAACCGGAGGGTAGAGTCGTAAGAGTATGACTAAGTAGCCGTGGATGAAGGTGTGGCGTCTGTTGCAGAGGGTTCCGGTGGTGCCTTTTGTGCAGGTCGTCCAATGGAGGGGTCGATCTTACGGGTCGGGTCCATGTACCTGTCGATGACTTCATCTGTAACCTTGGCTTTATTCTGTTTCATGCAAACATCAGCCACAATTCTTGCCTCAAGGGACCTTTCTTACATCTTGGAAAGTCTTAACGAACTCCTGAAGCTTTTTGATGCACTGGCCCTTTAATTGTCCAGTGAGAAGCGTACCCGCCCTGTAGTCCTGAGGCACAGTTTACAATAGGTGATGAGACCTCATGCATGATGTAAATTACACTCATACCTTGGCTAGCTTCTCGTATTCTGCATCGTCCTCCTCGAGGAAACCGAGGTACTGATAGCTGACGTCGACATCAGGGTTGCCTCCCAGTTTTCGATGTTCCTCTTCTGTCTCCTGTCCACCACTGAAGCCATGCTTGTTGATTTTGTTTTTAATCTGATTTGCCGTGTCAGTCATGTAGATGGCAGAGTTCGCATCGCTGGCAGACATCTTCGTTTGTGGCCCTTGAAGGGCAGGGAAGAACTTGGAGTGGATCAAGGCTGGTTTTGGGTACTTCAGCTTGGCGGCAACATCCCGCGTAAGTCGGAAATAGGGGTCTTGATCAATGGCGCAAGGAATCAAACATGGTATGTCGCTTTTGGTTCCAAATATCTGAGGGAACGAGTTCGAGAAGGAGGGAGTAGCCTGGATGGCGACAAAATGCAGTTTCCCGACGTTATCACTACCGGAAGATGTCAGAATGCGAATCCTCTGATGCCCGTCAGCTTACCTGTCAGTAAAGCCAAACGTTGCCTTGGACTGGCTTGTCGTAATGCATCGAGCGATTTTGACGACATTGTGATAGAAGGGACCCCTGTTTCGGTCGCGAGTGTCATGACCATCTGTCCGCTCGCTGCCTCTTTGCTTACCTACCCCACATATGATAGGTTACTGAAAATAAATGTCTTCTCGAGGTTGAAGCCACACGCAATGATGTCCCGTGCATTCTTTCGCGCGAACTGCTGAACTTGATCCAACTTAAGCTCGTGCTTAAACAGATACTTTTCATCGTCTGCAAAGTAGGGCATCAGATGAAGGTGCACTCCTGACGGGCAACGATCCGATACTACCTGTCAGTTGAATAACCAGAGGCACGTCGAATATATCCTGTAGCCATCTTGAAGCTACTTAAGCTCTGCAATGCCCCGTATTAAGGGACTCACGACCCACTTTGTGAACATGAACGGAATCATGTGACCGAGGTGCATACTGTCGCTGCTAGGACCTCGCCCAGTGTAAAGGAAGAACGGTTTCCCGGCCTCATAACGGTCAAGAATTCTCCCTAGTTCACTTTCCAAAATCGTCGGACTCTCATCTGCAAGCGCCCGAGGCAGACAACTTACCGGTGGGAGAAGAACATTCCTCGGCGGAGCAGCACGTGAGGCTTGTGGCCGGTAAGCCGTTCAAACCGCTGCAGTAGCTCAGCGTCGATAGCCTTCGTGCCGAACTGAGCGATCAGCTTGTCGTAGTCGATGCCAAGCTGTTTCCCATCCTCCGCGACACCGCCTTGAACGTCCCAAGGAGTCACGACCTGTTCCCCAGTTGTCGCTTTCGGAGGGATGGGACCCGAAGGAGATTCGTTAACCTCGGTGATAGCAACGCTTGCCATGGCCAGTGTGGTTTCTTTGAAATGATCGGTCATTGAAATGCAGCTTTAGAGCAGTGGCAATGAGTCGACAGCAGTGAGTCCGAAGAGGCAGCGAGACTCAGTTTGGTTGTGCTTGGACTTGGAATCCCTGTTCAATTCGACGCGTTACGCAAGACCTCGCAGTCTAGACCAATAACCCCCACCTACCGCATCCTTCCTCCCCTTAAACCATGGCTACACCACAAGGTAAGTATCATATAATGAAGCTGAGACAGAACGCTCACGTTTGAATTTTCAGCTGGTCTCGGAACTGAGATCGTCGGAATCGTCAATAAACTCCAGGTGAGGTCCCTCGCAGCTTTTAGCCTGGACCGAGAGACGCGAGCGGTAAACTTATTCCAGTTTCGCTATAGGATGTCTTCACTGCAGTCGGGAGCAGTGCGTCTGCCATAGATTTACCGCAAATCTGCGTCCTGGGAAGTCAGTCGAGCGGCAAGAGTAGTGTCCTCGAGGTCAGTCAAGACGAGGCGACTTGCCGCAGCCGCAGGCTGAACCATCCCTCCACTGCGTTCGCTTTAGAATATCGTTGGGAGAGACTTCTTGCCAAGAGGCACTGGCATTGTTACCCGAAGACCCTTGGTAGGACACTAGTTTCAACCGAGATATGACGTGAGCCCTAACCTCGAGACGCTGCGACAGGTCCTGCAACTAATCCACCGGCCTGCACAACAAACCAACGGCGTCACATCACGTATGTTGTAGACCTGATGTTCATGTGCGGACTAGGCTGATTGTGACTGTCTCTTACACCAGCTACGAAGATCGAGGGAAGCCCTCAAAACAACGAGAATGAGTGGGGAGAATTCTTGCATCTGCCGGGAGAGAAGTTCTTCGACTTTGGGAAGATTCGCGCCGAGATCGTGCGCGATACCGAATCCAAGACCGGCAAGAACGCTGGAATTTCACCCATTCCGATCAATCTGCGCATCTACTCTCCGAACGTCCTCACGTTAACGCTCGTTGACCTGCCCGGCTTGACGAAAGTGCCTGTCGGAGACCAGCCTCGCGACATCGAACGGCAAATACGCGATATGCTTATGAAGTATATCTCAAAGCCTGGTTGCATCATCCTCGCCGTTACAGCAGCAAATACAGGTCCGCCTTGATTGTATACTTCGAATGTCTCGGCTGCTCATGAGATTATGTTCAAAGATATTGCTAACTCCGACGGTCTCAAGATGGCTCGAGAAGTCGATCCAGAAGGCCTCAGGACCATTGGTGTCCTGACTAAGGTAGATTTGATGTAAGTCGGATTGACATGAGCGAGAGTCCGTGACTAACGGTGCACCTCACCCTAAATAGGGATCCAGGCACCGGTAAGCTCACGTCCCTGCCCAGTAGCTATCCCGCTGGTTATACTAAAATCTATTATAGACGTCGTCGATATTTTGGCGGGTAGAGTGTAAGTTTCCTTTTGACGCAATGTTCAACTCAGACTCACCCAAACCAACTTAGCATCCCCCTCCGACTTGGATACGTTCCAGTGGTGAATCGTGGTCAGCGAGATATCGACACCAACAAGCCCATTGCTACAGCGCTCGAAGCGGAACGCTCGTTCTTCGAAAACCACCCGAGTTATCGGGGAAAGGCGCAATACTGCGGTACTCCGTTCCTCGCGCGGAAGCTGAATATGATTTTGATGCATCATGTACGTAGCTGTGGCGCAGTTACGATACCGTCTCGGAACTCACTTTGCACCGTTTAGATCCGAAACACTTTACCTGATATCAAGGCTAGAATCCAACAGCAATTGCAGAAGTTCAATGCCGAGTTACAAACCCTTGGCGGTGCTATGGGCGAGGCCAGCGGTGTACGTCTCGGCATCCTTCGGAGACTATTAGACGCTAACACGAGAACATTCCGTAGGGAAACGTGGTTTTGTCGGTCATCACTGAGTTCACTTCGGAGTTCCGAACCGTCATCGACGGAAATACGAATGACCTGTCTTTGAACGAGTTGTCTGGAGGTGCACGTATATCATTCGTTTTCCACGAACTGTTCAACAATGGCATCAAATCGATTGACCCCTTCGATCAAGTCAAGGATGGCGATATACGGACGATTCTGTACAACAGCTCTGGATCTACCCCTGTGAGTAGAAACTCCTATGAACTAAGGCGAGCCGGAACTCATGACTGTGACGAAACAGGCCCTCTTCGTCGGAACAGCCGCATTCGAGGTCATAGTTAAGCAGCAGATCAAACGTCTCGAGGACCCGAGCGTGAAGTGTTGCCAGCTGGTCTACGATGAGCTCATCCGGATATTGGGCCAATTGTTGGGGAAAATCGTGGGTGAAACCGTCGATCTTGACCTGACCTGACTTTGACGCGGTTTACCCTTCTCGCATCAATAGCAAGCATTCCGCCGGTATCCTGCTCTGAAAGAGAGGTTTAACTCGGTCGTCATCAACTATTTCAAGAACGCCATGACGCCGACAAATAAGCTTGTGACAGACCTCGTTGCGTAAGTTTCGGTTTTTTCCCTGCACCCCAGATAGCCTCTCATCCGCAGTACAGGATGCAAGCTTGCTACGTTAATACCACCCATCCAGACTTCATCAGTGGACACAAGGTTGTTTCAGTTCATTACAGAGTTGAGAGCCACAACTGATATCGTATCCCAGGCCATGACCTTCGTTGTTGATAGAATGAATGCATCTAAACCACCACCTCAAGAGCCCCGCCCAGGCAAAGTTACATCTGCTCAACTGAACAACAACAAGGACCTGGACGTAGACCTCAAGAAGGAAGAACCTAGTTTCTTCGGAAGTTTCTTCGCATCGAAGCAAAAGAAGAAGGGTGGTCCCGTTTTGGAAGCTGTGAGCATTTTTACGTCGAAATATTACGTGGAGGTTACTGAGATGAATTGCTACAGCCTCCAGCCGTCATCAAGCCTCAAGCCGCTTTGAGTGAACGTGAGGCGATGGAGACAGACGTGATCAGTAGGCATATTGACTGCAGGTACCTAGGACGATCGCTGATGCCTTTTCGCAGAACTCCTTATCACTTCTTATTTCAACATCGTCAAGAGAGAGATTATCGACATGGTCCCCAAAGCCATCTCTCTGACATTGGTCAACTTCGCCAAGGATAACATCCAGAAGGAGCTTCTCCAAGAGCTGTACAAACCTGAAGTTCTCGATGACTTGTTGAAGGAGAGCGAATACGTAGTCAGCCGCCGGAAGGAAGTTGTGCAGATGTTGTCGGCTCTTAATAAGGCTGAGGAGTGAGTCTAACCAAACTTTCGTCTCTTGATTGCACTAACTGACATGTCATTTGAAGGATTGTGTCATCTGTTTGAGCTGCCATTTTTAGAACTCGCTTGCTTATACTCTCACTTCACGCTACTTCCGAAAACATCCTGATTAATATACTCGTATTACATTCCGCTGGACATGACTGGTTAGCGCTCTGCGCCTGTTGCGAGATATGGATACAGAATTTGAAAGGGAATAAGGAGTAGGGGCGCAGAAGGGAAACTTAGTAGCAATCAACGTGAAGGAGGGAAATGTCATAAAAACATCATAAAAATTTCTTGTCCACCATATTTCCGAATGTAGACGGCTTTCTACTGCCGTCTTTGTCTAAGTTTCTTCGGCCAGCGTTGATGTCAATAAGTGCCGCAGTATTGCCAAGACCCAAGCAGCACCGCCCGGGACTTGCGTAGAGTGCTGATACACGAGTGAAAGGAAGAACTGGCGTATCGAGCGCCGTCGATGTGGACGAGGGGTGAGTTGATTTGGCGGTAGGGGATGGCGGACCTGATAACTCCACAAGTCGGCGCAACCCAGCTGAGCGTTGAATAAGCGAGTTCCCGTTTCGTGGTTGATGTGCATGCCCATTGGTCGAGGGAGCTCGGTTCTCCTGCCCTTTCAATGACAAGAGAGGTGACGATGATAGCTCTCCTTTTAGCAAGTCGTAGGTCCATGCGTCCCAGCGGGAGAAAGGCGATGGCAAAGGCCTATCCGGGGCGTCTTTTCCTCCGGATCCCCCTGCCCCAGCTCCGCGTGATCGTCGTGGACGTCGGCGAACACCGACGATGAGAGGCCCCGCGACGTCCCATGTTCCTCGGTCGCACGGTATTTCCTCCAGTTTCACGACTTTTAAACTCCCACTCGATGTCGAGTTTGTGCGAATCCGCAGCGGAGAATCTCCAAAGCCAGGTACCGCGAGAGTCGACCCTTCGCCAACTGAAGATTCTCCGTCGAAGTCCGTTCCATCGGACACGGTCTCGGTGCTTAGCCGGGGTTTTGATTCTCGCTCGCTTGTTCGCCTTGAATGATAGCCGTGCGGGGGTAGTGGATAATCGGCTCGAGGGGTGGTCTTCGTCGACGGGAGCGCCATTCGTCTCAAGGCTGGGGATGATGCAGCGCTACTACTCCGCGAACGTTGGGCTATGTACTTTTCCCGAAGCCCCGACCTGCTCCCACTGCCTTTCAGAAGGTGCGTCATGGGGCAGGAGCAACGGCTTGGGACTAGAACGGCGACAGCTCGATGCACGTCGATGACGGACGCAGCAGAGAAAGCGACTCCAAAGCTATCCGGCTCCATCTCTCCGCATTTATCGCATCGCTTCCAGGGTATTGAGATCAGCCTGAGCCGTGTAACTTCCTCGAAGTACCCATTGAAGGCACAGACAAGTTGCCCGTCCCCGCAGTCGTAGACCATCACTCGGCCCGAGGCCGTGGCTACGGCAACCATCTCGGTATAGCGTGGACCTAGGAACAATCCGGACATAGAGATTTGAGTGATGAAGTCTGCTTCGTCTCCAACGTTTGAAATGGTTCGGGATGTCCAGTGTTCGAGATCGTCCGCTACGGAATCCAGGCTGGTAGATAGGATCTTTAGCGAGCCGTCTGGAAGGCCGCAAGCGAGTTTGATGCTGCCGGCTCCGTCCGTCAACATTGCGGGCTCGACAGGATTCAGGCTGCTTGGGAGTGGCAGTCGGACCGGTGGTACCTGGTTGGCGGTGTTCCACAAGAACGCTGTCCCTTTAGAGGATCTTGCCAGGATGTGGAAGGGGGATGCCCGAGGCTTGGAGTTGGTTGGCTTGATAGTTGAAGCGGATGCGCTCATTGACATAGCCGCGGATGTGATAAACTCTAGGCGGGCTATGGAACTGTCGGGGTTGCAACGAGCATGCTTCATAGACCATATTCCCTGTTCGACGTTCCACGTCAAGACGAGTCCGGTGGACGTGCCGACGGCGCAATGATCACCCGTTTCGCTAAGTGCCACGGAAGTGAAAGCGACGTCCCTTAGGTCGCCCCCGACGACTACAGCCAAGGCGGTTGATAATTGAAGGGACTTCCGGCCCGTTTCCTGCTGACGTCCATCTTCTACTCTCCAGACGGCGAATTCGTCTTCGGTACTGATGGCTGCCACGACTGTGCCATCTTTGCTGGATGTGATGAGTTCCACATCCGCGACGAACGGCCTTGATAGCGTGAAGAAGGAAGCAGATCCTTCGAGCGGTTTGCCGGAGGATGATTCGGCGTCGTAGTCTTGACCAGTCCCATCAGCTTCGGCGCGGTGCCTCTGAGCTTCGTGCAGCTCGGCGTCTTTCAACAGGTAGAGCAGTAGGCAGTATAACGCAAGTGCAGTGGCACTCATCGGCAGGACCACAATCTTCATGGTCCAGATCAATGGACGAAGACTCCTTGAGAGGGCTTTTCGCTTTCCGATCGGGGTTTGAGGTGAAGTGTAATTGGGCCTTAGTTGAACGAAGGTGGGTGATTCAACGCGTAGGTGGAGGAGAGGGTTATTGTCTGGATTGAGCGTCTTCCAGAACTCCATTGAGGATTTGGCAGACGGTGAAGAGATGGAACCCGGAAACAGGGGAAAGTCTTCAGGTGGCCGCGAGGTTTCTTGAGCGACACTCATTGACTGGAAGAACGATGCTCGTGCAGCGTCGCTCGGCTTTGCAGGTGCTGTTCTAGTGGGAATTGGCGTGGTAGGGAGACTAGCATAGTAAAGCAGGCCGGTGATCGAAAGAATCTATCCAAAAGATATACTATCAGATGAGTTGCTCCTGTTCCCTGCATGATGGGGCTTACCACTAGCAAGCTGCCATTCTTAGCCGCTCTATCGCGACGGAAAAATCTCCATCGTCCTTTGGACTCCGCAGATGAGACTTCCTCAATAACTTTCTCCTTGGCTGGCGAGTTCACGGTCGAGTGGATCCGAGGCCCTTGATGGATCATGTCTGCAAGCTATGATCAAAGCACATCAACTGAAGCTCATATAACCATAGTTGGGCGGGGTTGACTTACATCCAATCGTTGAATGTCAATTGCCAGTACGGCCACGAAGAACGTATGGATCAGGAACCAATGTGCCACCAGAACCACGACGGTAAAAGTGCAGAATTGTTTGATGGCGCCAGTAGAGAAATATGCCATGCTCCCGAAAATGGCGTTGTATGCGCACACTTTAAACGTATTCGATGTTCCCGCGCGACTGAGACCTTGAGCAATCCGTTCCTTCACCGGGAGAGTTATCGGCGTTGATACAACTTCTTGTACCTACACGGCGAAGTTAGGCGCGAGCTTCAGTTGAAGTAACAAACAAAACTCACGAGGATGAACATATCTTCAGCTCCGATGAAAACAATCATCACCGGAAGTATTGCCCTAAACGCGTTGAAAGGTCAATTTTGGCTATCGCTCACTCAGAACGGCTAACACTCACCAAGGTACCATCGTAATCCTAAACCCCCAAAGGGCGCAAACGCTCACGCTAGTAATCGTACTGGCTACAATTTCCACCATTCCCGTGAAAGCTAGCCCATAGCGGGAGTGCACGGTGTCGATCCGTCGGAGCGCGCCGGAGAAGTAGACGAAAATGACGATATAACAAATGTAAAGGACGACGGAGAGAACTGACGCCCGATACGTAAGTTGTTCTGTGGAGAGCTGTACATCCAGTCAGAGCAACGTAAAGAAACGACATTTTGAAACAAACACAAACCTGAAGTGCCAAAAGTTTGGGTTGCTTGGGTATCTGTGCCGCTGATCCCAAGCCGGACACTGCATCTTGGACGGCTTGTGACCAAGCTGCGTGCCGAGTGTTGGCGTGGCAGTCCGTTTCCGGGAAGAAGTACGTAAGGACCAGAAAGTCGGCTTCGTAAATCCAGTTGCGTTCGTCCAGTGCTCCCCTGCGAGCGAGAGTGAGTTCTTTGCTCAGCGGTATCCCAGCTTTGACGATGTCTTTGGCGCTATTGACCGTTTCGATGACGTTTCGACTTTGATCCAGTTTTGATTTGTCGTTCTGCCAGTATTCCAAAGGACCGAAAACAAGGCAAGTAGGCTGAGCGGAAGATTTTGGGTCGTTGATGCAGTCCAGCACATCTCGGTAGGTAGGTGCAGTCAATACGCCCTGGAGCCGGTCTTGAAGGTCCAGGACTGTAGCGAAAGTTTCTTTGTTGAGAACCCCGTGGACATCATCTGGTTGGACGCTTGGAATGAGCAGGCGCTCTAACCGGACGGTTCTTTCAGAGCCACAGCGAGCCTGTGTAGCTGTATCCTCGTGCAATCGCACGTCGAGAACTTCCCAAACATCCTGCAAGTCCGCACGATAGCTCCCAATGTCATCGGTATGGAGAGCTAGTAGCGAGTCTTGTAATCGAGTTGAGAAATGGGAGAGGGGCTGAGAGGAGAAGTAGATAGCGAGCGCCGGATAGAAAAGACTAGTGATTACGAGGTCGGAGATGAGGATGACACGAATTTGATTCTTTGCGCAGTGGCTAGAAGTCGGCGTCCGATAGAGCGCAAACAATATGTCAACCAAACAACCTCCACCAAGGGCATGCAGAAGCTGGAGTCCAAGCAGCAGCGACTCACAGACCAAAATTATAAAAGAAAGTTGCTGAAAGTCGGCGCAAAGGACGAAGAAGACGCCTGAAGACCATTTGCTTCGATTTGCGTCACTGGTCCCGCCAATTGCCCGGCCACGTCGGCGACAAAAACGCGGATTTGAAGTGGTAAAGACGAGTTTCTTGCGGTGAAGGCTGTTGAGACCTTTTTGTCTCGAAAGACGAGGACCTTTCACAGGTCAAGGAGTCGGGGCGTGAGTTTTCGTAAAGTTGATGGTGGGAGAGGTGGCTAGAGCGCTGCGTCCTTAGAGATTCACACGGTATATTTCACCTAGTGCTTCGAGCCGGCTCAGTCCTGTTCGCGATCCTACCGCTAACCTCTCTGCCAGCTTTCGAACCTTCTGCGAATGGCACCATCAGCATCGGACCACACGCGACGCTCGCCATCGAGTAAGAAACGCAAGCCGGCAGCCTCCGCTCAGTCATCTCCAGCTCCGCGGAAGAAGGCCCGAAAGGATCCTTCAGCCCAAGAAACCTCGGAGAAAGGTTCACCAGCGGCCCTGGAAACTTCAGAACGTCGCCTAGACAAGGGCAAGGCCAAAGCGAGTGTTAACGGCAATGACACAGTCGAGCAAACCGAGATTTCCTCAAAGTCTGGTGCCAACCCGACGGTGCAGGGCACAAGTACATCGTTGAATGCAGAGGCGCCGAAGGACGCGTCCCAGGCGACTCCACCTTTATCACGTCCACCGAAGCCCAATCGTCGCAAGTTAGCACCCCAACGGCCATGGCCAACGGTTCCAGCGTCTTC
>WSUD01000163.1:0-15504 GCA_019633495.1 Tulasnella sp. 427 | reverse complement strand
CAGCCAGAGATGTCCTCCGACGATGATATGTTCGAGTAGGGATGTCATTCATCATTCATTTCCAGAAGCGCTATTACACATCTACTTGCACTACGACTTTACCGCTAGCGTGACCCGTCATGATCCTGTCATAGGCCTTCAGAACATCGGCAAAGGCGTAGACGGAGTCAACCACTCCGTGAACCTTGCCCTCCGCAACCAGCTTCCCAAGAAGTGGCATGGCACGGGCGTCCGTTCGAGCCCAACAGATCTCGAGATTGTGGGAGGGCCCTCCGAGGAACTTGGGTTGGAGGTGCGCACGAGCCATGACCGTGCCGGCTCTCAGAGTGCCACCGAGCGAGGGAGACCCTGCAGTTCCAGGTGGGATCGTCGATATGAAACGGCCTTCTTCCTTCAGGTAAGAACCTGAGTTCAAGTACAAGCCGTCATGGGCCCCAACCGTGTCGAAGACGACGTCAAACAACTGGGACGGCGGAGTTTTCACGAAATGTTCGTGCGGTAGGGACACCGTGTAATCAATAACCTGTTCAATCATGAGTCAGTAACTTCGTCGCGTTCTAGGATAGTCGGAATTCAGAGAATCGTATACCTCGTCGGCACCACAACGTTTCACGAGATCGATGTTCCTTCCCGAGCAAGACGTCGTAACAGAACATCCGTAGGCTTTCGCGATTTGGATCGCGGCGATCCCAACGGCACTAGAGCCACCGTTGATGAAGACTCGCTGTCCCGCCTGGATTTGGGCCATGTCAACAAGAGCATCGATGGCCGTCCGCCCGACTAAACTGAGGCCTGCAGCCTCATCCCACGACACGGGGTCGGGTTTCCTCGCAATTTGCTTCTCTTCGATGGCGATATATTGAGCGAGAGCCCCTTGGCCCCGGTTAGGATACTTTCCGTCTATGTAGAATCAATATGTTTAGTCTCCAGCCCCCAGAAAGTTACACCGGGTTCCAAATGTGGGACATACCAGCGGGCATTTGACCGAAGACACTATCCCCGACTAAGAATGCTGTCCCGTTTTGCTTCGCAATCGTTCCTAAAAACAGGTACAGTGCATGTTACTCACACCACATCAACAATCATCAGGAGAGTAATCGGCGCACCAGCGAAATCGTACTCAGCGGTGAGAGGTCGCTTCTGCAAGAAGTTGGGCAACAAACCCATAAGCTTAAAGCCACTACAGAGAAATATGGTCGATGAATAGGAACTCCGTCGCTGAAAATTGCCAGCCTTACACTGGATTCAACGCTGCGGTTTGGATTTTCACGAGGACATGTCCTTCAGGTAGGTCGCTCAAGACGGGCGTGTCTTCGTGTAGTTCGAGAGCTTGTGCTGGTGTTCCTTTGCGAACGATTCTCCATGCTTTCTGCACCTGAGGGATAGTGGCCATTGTGAACGACGATGATGAAGAGAAAATAGGTCCTAATGGTCAAGAGCTGAGATAAGAGGGAGCCTGAATGACGTCTTGGCTGAGGTAGCAAAGCCTCACGCCATCTGTCTCGGCTCTGGGGGTAAATGGTTGTGCCTGGTAGGTCGGGCTCGGTTATCCCACGGCCCGACGATCGAGGAAGGACGCGATCCCTGCCCAACGACGTTCGGTGAGTTGCCCGTCATAGACGCCTAAAACTATCCCTAACCTGATAATTAAAAGTATCCCTATACTCTGTAGCTTTGAATATTTCTTCCGATGTCAACGTTTGCCAGTGAAGGTTTCGATGTCTCATCGTACGCCGCCTTTCGGCCAGTCTATGACGAAAAGCTTTACGACTTGCTTGCCAAATACGGAGCTAGAGGAGGAGAGGGAAGCGTTGCATTGGACTTAGGCTGTGGAACAGGTAGGTGCCTAGAAATGATGACGAACAGACGAGACACCGATACGATATTTGCGGGGCAAGTCACGCAGGCGTTGTTGAAGCGTTTCGAGAAAGTGGTTGGCGTAGACCCCTCGTCCAGCATGATACAACAGGCCAAATTTGAGGCCGAACGGTGGGAGGGGTGTGAAAGAGTAGTCTTTGCTATTGCGGCCGCCGAAGATGTGCATTTGCATATTGAAGAGAAGACAGTCGATTTGGTGACCGCAGGTAATTTCAAGGTGTGCAGCGAGTACCATGGAGTCGGTATTAATCCCTCCGCATAGGTCAGTCCGCCCATTGGTTCGATCAATCAAAGATATGGAATAGTCTCGAAAGAGTATTGAAACCAGGGGGAATCGTCGCCTTTTGGGTAAAGTGTTATCGCAATCACTCAAATGCCTACCAAAAGCAGCTGCAGCAGCTGACATATATTGCTTCTTCCAGGGTTATGGATCCTTCAGGATAGCTGGACGTGCCGATGTCACTCCTTTGCTCCGCGATTTTGCTGCGAATGAAAACGGCCTGGGACCGTTTTGGCAGCAACCTGGCACTTCCATCATAGACTCCAGGTATTGCTCAATTCCATTTCCGAATAGCAGTGCCTGGTCAAGCTTGTCGAAGGCTCGAATCTTCTTCGAAGGGCCAAACGAAGATGGGGTGACCCTACCATACCGCCCACTCGCTGCATTGCTCCAGTCCGGCCTTTTAAAGGAGCCAGAAAGCCGGACAGATCCTATCATTGCGCGAGCTCTAGGATGGAGTGATATGGCCGCTTACTTCAGGACATGGAGTGCGGTCCATAGCTATCAAGAACATCACCCTGAGGATAAAGAGCGGCGTGGACGAGGCCCCGAGGGAGACATCGTGGATCAATTCATAGAGTCCTTGAGGCAGGCCATAGGGGAGTCTGCGAGTGAACCTAGTGTCTATTGGCCTGTTTTCTTGATGATAGTCACGAAGACAACTTTGTAAGCACGAGCAGCTGGCATCATTGTATTCCAGCCGGAAAAATGTATCTGAGATTGAATTCTCCGGATCGATCGAATCGAGGTATAAAAAGTGTATAGTACGTCACGGAGTGTTAATCAGAGAGGTGTATCTGAGCCTCGATCCTGGGTGTATATGGGTCGTTGTTCTTCTATGTAGAGATCGGGGACGGCGATCACGGAGCAAACAATGCCGCAACAAGTCTACGCAAATCCGAAAACGACCCTCTGTGCGGCGGAGAGGCAAACATCATGCCACCCTCGCGGCATTCCCCGCCCTGACTGAGGAACGGGATGTCGTCCGCTATTAACCTTGGTAGACGTTTCTCGGGGTGAAAAGCCACGTCAAGGATGCATTACGACCGACACACATTCGGAGAGGATACGAGACCGGCGGTTACGAACACTCCGCGTGGCACCAATGGGGTGATCCATCCCACAGGGTTTATCATCTTAGAATCACGGGTAGTTTGCTATTGCTTGATCCAGCGACACGCAGAAGGCATCGGGGAAGTCTCGAAGGGGAACGCTTTCGGGTGACTTCTCAGGCAGCGGTTACACATTCGACAGCTATGCAACACCCCCTCGGTCCACAGACAAATATAGGGTTTGACGTCGCTTGTGGCTTCCGCACGGTCACTTCACTTTGCTCTGATAGCCGCTTTCCTTGTGTATCGGCTCTCGTCACTCTTGTCCACAGCTTCAGACTGTCCTTGTGCGATCGAGACTGACGATCAAGAAGACCCGCTCACCGTAAGTGAGGACAAATTTACCGAGAGACTATACAACGAGTGTTCCCCGTGCAACTAGCATTCGCCGGGCCGGGGGCACCTCTTGCGTTGATGACCCACATCTGCTGCCAAATCCCCTACCGGATGATATGGTGACCGCTATGCGAGAAATTTGTGGCCCTTCCGTCCGTCTTATGCCGCATTCGGGAGAAAGGCCTTGGCACCTTGTTACACTTTCCAAGCTAACGGGTACTCGCCCTTAGCGCCTTACTCGGACCCAAGTTTTCTCTAGACCCTGCCCGACTTCTAGAAATCCGCCTCCTCACAAGCACGATAAACATTGTCACCCTTAAGGCCCGTCCTCATTCCCTGCATGTGTACCTTCCCGAACGAAGCAGTCATACTGTGAGTCTTTCGTGGCTTTGGCGAGAGGTGCACCTGGCGCGACTCCCTTTAATAATGAGCCGCGTCGGTATAACGATCGCAGCTTTTACCTCTCCGTTCTCTTAATTGTCTCTCTCTACGTTTTCCAATGGCTTCACTTCCTGTCTATTCCAACATCATTGATAACTTCAGCAGCTTATCGGTGGCCACCGCCCCTCCAGAGTATCAAGTCAACTCAGATGACATCACGCTCGACCGTTCGCCCACCCATCGCTTTTCCATCAGTGACTCCGGAGATGCGTCTTCTCGCCCTTCGTCCTCGAGGTCCTCAAGACTCCCCTTCACCATTGGCCGAAAGCAAACCCTCTCCTTGGTGACCCCGTCTGATCTCAAGGCACATCTAATCGTTCTACGAGCGTTCCATCGGCTCCGTCAAGACGTCTACGCTGCCGTGCAAAAGGCATCAACTTCACCGAGCGAATCAGACCTCCGCCAGGCATGGGAGGTCTTCCTCTTCAGAGCCGTCTGGCGCTTCGAGCTTTGGCTGAAACACATTGTAACAAAACCCGCCCGACATTCCATCTATGCAGAGCCTACTAGCGCTTGCTTGAGCTCACACGAAATCCCACCGATTGACGTTGTGATGGTCTGGCATTCGTACTTACTGGTACGTAGCTGTGGGAATCAGGTAGACTTACCATTGAGCACTACGATGATTCAATTAGCATCCGCGAACATACTTTGAAGACGGTCTAAGATACAATACGGGACTTCTATCCCGAGGGTGAGTAAGAGACCTTTCTAAGATTAAGGACCCTCCTTAACTCAGCCCACATCGATATAGCTCTTTTCCGCTTTATGAAATCGCCGCTATGGTTGAAAGAGACAATCCGTCAACACCAGGATCATTAGCACAGACCCGAACCTACTTCTGGGAGAGCTGCACCAAGCAGCCGTGGCAGCTTTCGCCCGACTTGGAGGGAGTTGGAGGGAGACAAGAAAGTATACGCCTCAATTGCCCGGCTTGCAAATCCGAGTTTAAGGCACCGTGGGTCTCACAAGACCAAACTGGTTGGGCTCAACGACAGTTTGAAGCTCGTTGCCCGACCTGCACGATGCAGGTGACCAAAGAGGTTTGTCGGGCATCGGTGGAATGATACAAGAACTCTAACCTCTTTTGCTTTCAGAAACTCGCTGTGCTAAAGTTCTCGGAGGACCTCCGCAGAGTAGTCGAAGAGCCAAAACGGCGGACTTTGGCGTTCGTCATCTGACATAAAGCAGCACTGTTCCGAATCGCTCACACTCTTGGCTTTATGCAGGACTCTTCATCTACACGAGGACACCGGGAGGCCTTTCATCGCTGCGGCTCTTTTATTCAATCAAAATCTCGTTGAGGACCTCGATCCGTCATTATTCCTCCCTGATGCCAGGATCTACGCCGCTGAGGGCCTTCGCTGGAGCGTTGATAAGGTCGCGGCACGTTGCCGAGCCGGATTTCGGACCACGGCGTATATGAAGCAGTTCAAAGAAGATGGAAAGGCCCATCAAGGGCTTAAAGGGTAACTGCTCCGCTTCTCAGGCCTTATCCTCATTCCCCGTCGATCTGACTCAAGCTCCGCCTGACGCATCGGGGTTTAGATTCCAGAGAATGATGGAAGCCTACACAACGCCCGGTCCATATTCCATCGACCTCGTGAAAGCTGTACGTCAAGCGCTTAATTATGTGTAACGCTGTCTGCTGAGAGTAGTGTGGCCACCCTCTAGGTGCAACGACAGATGAAATTCGTTGAATCCATGGCAAGCATAGGTTGGACAAGAGTTGGAAAATTCGACTCCGATTGCGATGAGCTAGCACTGAAGAGAGCGATCGCCGGGTACCACGCATTCCTTGACATCATGGCGCAGAATCCTGACGCTTTCCTGGTACCGACGCTGGTGAGCTGATAAAGTTAGCCGTAACCTTCTTGACTGTTAACGAAATCATTAGAGTATCGATCTTGCCTGGCACACCCACCAACTGCTTTGCGTCAGCTATAGGTAAAGGGGTGTGGCCCCTGGAAACGAGCGAACTTGACTAAAATCCGTGCTTGATGCAACCGACTATAGGGAGACGACGCTCGACCTCCTTGGAACAATCGTAGATCACGACGATTCTGTGGAGCAGGAGCTTTTGGCTGAAGCGTTTGACCAGACGGCTCGTCTATGGTCTGTGAGTCAATCAATCCAGGGAAGCTAGTTGCAAATGGCACTAAGTCAACGAGTTTTGTTTCAGAGTCGATTTTCAATTCCCTACTCCACTTGCGGGTGCCCAACTCCGACAGCGACAAAACCATCGCCGATCGACTCCATGACGAAACTCTTCAGTCGAAAAGGCAAACAAAAGGCGTCTCCTTCAGAGATCGAAAACCACCGGCCCGACTTAATATCGCATCATTCGCATGAGGTTTACGAGACGCATCCGTCCGACCATTCTCAAGTCAAGGTTGTCAACAACTCTTCAACAACCAGACAAGCAGCGGTTCGGTCAAGATCGTGCAAACGACGCATTAATGAGGACAAAGAGGCCGTCAATAACGGTACAGCAGACGGCTGGCAAGCTCTTGGGGTCCAGGCGCGTAATGCCAAAGTGGACGGCCACGACCCAGCCTTCGGCGATCTGCTAGGTCCCGACGACATCATCGATGCGAAAGCCATCGCGATGGGTCAATGTACCATGGTGAGCCTGTCAGTCCATGTAACGTCGACCGTATACTGACTTGTGCTATTATTCAGGGACTCGGATCATTAGGGAAGTGCGTCGCAGGAAACAAGCGACCAAGAGCTAGGCCGCTGCGAAGCGATGGAATGGCAAGTTCATTCCATCCCTATAGAGAGGGATTAATCACATACCTATAGTTTCTACGTTGATTGTAGGAATATATCGACTTCGCCTCTTGGGTGGGATAGCGTCAGCCGATGGAGTTGGCCTTTTTTAGACCTTGTAGTATACTGTTGAATATGCTTGTAACATTTTGACTCAACCACCAGAGCGGTGTACAGTGCTGGTGATTGCATATATGGGCTTTCGCTGCCTACACTGGGGGTGAGCGAACGTTGATGGGGCGTGTTTCCAAATTCGGACCCCGTGACCTCACCGCGTTTTCCTTAGTCCAAACTGCGACTTCGTTTCACCAACCCTTGCCATCGACACAAACGCCTCACAGCAGACGCACCGAGCATCGAACCCGTTGAGCTGACAGACTTTGACCTGGGCCAATGGCTTTCAAGGCAGTCAAGTCCTTAGGGAGGGCTCTGAAGCATGGAATACCGGTTGAAAGGAGGAAACTCCGCAAGTACTCCTGGCTACCGGACGTCTTGCGAGTTGAAGGAAGCATCATCCGGCGCATAATAGGACCCGTCCTAACCGTGACGTTCTTTGCTCTTGGTGTCACGGTTGGTTCCGAAGTATACGAGTACCACCTGAACCTCAGCAATAATGTATGACCTTATGACAGTGATCCATTCTTACACTAAATACTCAAGCATTCACCACAGGTTATTCCCTTACTCTCTGTCGTCGTTGGCTTGATCTTGGTCTTCCGAAATGGGTACGTCGTGACCGGAATTCGCCGTTACTCGATCTAATAGGCGCTTGTTCCTAGGACATCTTGTGAGTGCTGCCAATACGGTAAGCAAGGTCATACCTGACCGCTTGTTCATAGACGATCGCTACTACGAGGGTCGCAAGGACTTTGCTGCCCTAACTTCCATTGTAGGTTAAGTAAGGCAGCGTTGCGTAGGCCCTTACTAATTCGCTATGACGTTGTTAGGTTCGCAACCTCTCGAGGCTCATCTGGGTGCAAGTGGTGATGGAACGCGAGAAACAAGGGGACGACAATCGACCCCCTCCGTCAACATTTTCTGCCGTCTTGCGTGCAGGATCACCGTCACTGAAATCGTCGGCGTGGGTTAAGCCAAGTACCGAGCTCACCCCGGCTCAACTTACATCACAGAAAATTCGAGCAATCAAGTTGCTCCTTTCCTTTGTTTACTCTGTTATGCATCAGTAAGTGTACTGGCTGGAACACATTGGCGCTCACTAAATGCCCTTCTCCAGCTTGCGGAATGAGCCTGGGACAGACTACGAGGACTACGTGGGCGTTCTTCCAGAAGGTGGAGAGCTTGCGCACGAAACGACGAAGCATGTCTGACCTCGAATCCCAGGCTTCAAGTACAGCGCCAAAGAATTGGGCCTCGATAAAAATACTCTTCTCCACAAATATGCTACGTATTCAGCAATTGACAGGGGCCACCTGGAATACGCTCCGAAAACCAAGATCCAGCGGCACACGTCATTCAAAGGATTCACGGGACACAGTGGCTCACCAACAGCCACGGACGGCCCAAGCTCTTCAACTCCCTTATTGGAAGGTGACCATGCCACGGTCAAGGGCAATCACGCAACTGTCGAATTTCATCCTCGGTCCAACCCAGCGTCACTACCGTTGCCTCTAATGTATCGATTCATCCCAACGAGCTCTCTAGCGGTGGCAAATAACTTACTTCCCGTTAACAGCATTGCGCACGACCTTCAACGTCTTATTTATAGCTTCAAAAGGAAAGGACTGTTGGACCCTTTAGGTCCCGCAGGTAAGTCCGAAATTGCCACATCACCTCACCAGAAAGAATCAAAGTCTGATACACAAATACCCAAAGGATTTAACGCCATGAACCAATAGTCCGTTTTTCTTGCCACTGTGCCGTAACAATCCCTGACCGTGGGCCTATTCTAGTATCTGTTCAATGGTGGAACAGATGACCGCGTTGGAACGCGTTGCGACTACGCCTATTCCAATCTCCTGTATGCAGATCCTTCCTCTTATGGCACTGTAACAGATACTGACTACTTCGCTTGTAGACGGCATCCACCTCAAGCAATGTGTAACCCTTTATCTATTCTCGCTCCCATTCACATTAATTCACGATATGCAGTAAGTTTCTGGGAAAGCTTCTCAAAGTTACTTGTTCTCATGAGACGTTTCCTGGCTCTACATAGCTGGACAACAGTCCCACTCGTGACTCTTGTCGCATTCACGCTCATGGGGATTGAGGGCATTGCGAACGAACTCGAGATGCCGTTCGGGAAGAACTCCGCTGATCTACCCCTAGGTAAGAGATTCTGGAACTGGATTCCTTCTTGGTATCTGACCAACTGAATTCCTTGACAGAGCAATATTGCGAAGCACTTCGCAGTGAGATGGAGTGAGTAACCCTGGGATGTCCGCCCACATTGAAGCTCAGACTAACGTTCACCTCAATATAGGTACATGATGGAGCGTCTTCCCGAGGGACCCGAGGATGAAGATCCTTACGAGGAGGAGGAGCAAGATGACTGATTTCTAGCATTACTTGGCCGTTCTCTGACAGGATTTGGGAAAGCTACCGAGGTTGGGCCTCGAATGGCGGTAGCATTCAGCACCCAACACCTCAATTACCTAAATGTATAATCTGGATGGCTCTTTCTGCGTTTCTATCCATGGTTGTAGTCGGTCGGTCCCCTCCTGAGGGGAACGACGGCATCTTAGATCGGGGACCTAACATGCACAAACATTAGTAAAGTCGTCGCTGATACAAATTTCAATCTCGACCTTGAATAGCGAAGCGGCTCATTAAGCTCTAAATCTCTGGCACGAGCGAGTCGAGGCAGACCTTGTCAAAGCTGTACCTCTTGGGCGTGTAAAATTTGCTCAGAGATTCAAACCCATCGAAAAGCGACGACCAGCTTCGCCCGGACATGAGCTCAAGAGGATTCGGTCGCGGCGGGGGTCGAGGAGGAGCAGGACCCAGGGGTGGAGGTGCAGGGAGAGGCGGTATGTGCTCTCATGCTGTCGTACGAGATCAGGGACTCGGTGCTCATCGTTCTCTTCGTAGGATTCCGAGGCGGAGGGGGCGGCCGGGGAGGATTCCAGCAACGAGACATGGGTCCTCCGGAACAGGTGTTTGGTGAGCTTGACCTTGCCTCTTGTGCCCGTAATCTACTGCTGATGTCGGATCCGATTCAGAAATGGGAACCTTCGTGCACGCTGTCGAGGACGAGATGCTCTGCACCGCGACGATGGCGGAGAAAGTCCCTTACTTCAACGCCCCGATATACCTCGAAAACAAAAATCAAATCGGGAAAGTGGACGAAGTGCTAGGTCCCGTGAATGAAGTGTACTTTACGGTCAAGATGGAACAAGGCATGGTGGCCTCGCGTTTCCAGAAGGGCGACAAGGTCTACATTGCTGGGGACAAGACCCTACCAATCGAGAGGTTCTTACCAAAGCCCAAGGTCGTTGGAGGAGGTATGTAGCTATCCTTGCTCCATTTTTTCTGAACACAGGCACTAATGCACGAATTCATTTTCTCCAGTCACAAGTATGTCTGCTTTGAAAAGCTCGAGCGCTCTCTTCGCTATACTGACGAGTATCGTTTTTCAGAACGCGGAGGTGCTCGTGGTGCAAGAGGAGGTGCAAGAGGGGGTCCTCGAGGTCGCGGAGCACCAAGAGGTCGGGGTGGAGGAGATAGAGGTGGACGAGGAGGATTCCGCGGTGGATTCGGCGCAAGAGGTGGAGGTGGTTTCGGTCGCGGTGGTGGTGGTGGGCCTCCAAGAGGGGGAGGTGGGGGATTCCGAGGTCGCGGAAGAGGATACTAAACAGTGCCAAGGTGATCTTGTACCCAAAATGCTCTTCACCATACCGTTCTCCCGTCTGGACTTAACATGTATTACTGTATTATCTTCTTTCGCTGTTTTTTGAGTGGTCGCGCGCCGTGAAGAGCAAATAGGCAAAGGTTCATTATAGCGAACTAAGCTGATACAGAAGAGTTGGCAGCCTCGATTTGAGATACGCTGTCGGCCAAGTATCCGCGGTTGCTCTTCTTTGAGTACCACACTACAAGACAATATTTGTGAGTAAAAGGTGGGGCAGATAATCAAGCGGGCTGATAACATACGAATGTCTGCTTTCCGGACTGGCAGAGCTTCCTGGCGATCTGTCCTGCCCTGCACCAAGTCCTTCAAAGCTAGGTCGTTGTAATACTTGCAGAAGACCTTCCCGCCTTTGCTCTCAATCGCCGAAATAGCCGACTTCGAAGCTCTTGAAAGCTCAAGGAAGACCGGAGACTTCAGTTGCTCGGCACCCTGTTTGGTCGCAGTGAGCAAAATCACGCCAAAAGCTCATTTGACATGGTCATCTCACATCACCCAAAAGCTTCACGCCGTCCTTGACGTTGTGAACGCACCCGCTGAGCAAGAGCTCGCGAGCCGTGATCGGGCTTTGCGGTGAAGACGTTAAGCGACCGCTGTCTATCCAGTGTTGCAGGCGGTCGAGGTTGACTGGGGCAAATTCCCTCTCCGTTCTGTGGATTCATCTCAAGTGAGTATAGGCTTCACCGCATTTTCGATTCATTTTCTTACGGATTAGTGAAACCCCTCTTGGGGAATCGACGCGTGATGGGTGTCTGTCCACCTTCGAATCCGGCTTTGGGTTTCCCATTTCCGGATCGGGCTTTTTGACCCTTGTGACCGCGAGTAGAGGTTCCACCGTGTCCGGATCCTTGACCTCTACCCAATCGTTTTTGCTGTAACAACTTCCTATCAGTTCATAGGTCAAGAATGCGTCGCATTTGTACGCACACTGTGCTGTGAACCTGGTGAAGGTCGGAGAGTGTGCAACGCCACAGGCTGGGTGGTATACTGTCTAGTCGACGAGATTGACGGTGCGGACCATAGCCTTGAGACCCTTGAAGCGGTCGAAAGAGACATTTTTGAGTGAGTGGGGGGTTTTGAAGTCGAAATTTCGGAACGGAGGTCGTTTGTCGTTGTTTGGTGTTCGTGTTTTTGGGAGATCCCATTCCTGCCTTCGCCGTCGAACATGAATGTCCTCCGAGTAACACGAGGTTCGACTTTACGACTAGCAAGGGCCTCACGGCTGGTGTCCACATCTTCATCCACCCAGCCGAGCTCATCGTCATCGGACTCTTCCTCCTCTCCACAAGCGGTCCTTGTCGGCTCTCCGGACGTCATTTCCAACCTCCGACCAGCAATCTACGACGGCGTGTGGTTTAAAGCCGTTGAAACCATTCCGGACGATCCGGCGACGTGGTCCTCGTCGACGCTGATCCATCCTGATAAAGAGACCGAGCATCCGTACGCCCTGAGCGAATTCCCCTTGCATCAGGAGCGGGAACCGTTCTTCGAGGAGAAGCAGGAGTGGAGGATGCAAGAGAGGCTGATGAAGCAGAGTTTGGATGCGTTTAATCATGCGTTTTGGACGGACGTGAGTGACTGTGCAACAACTAAACCGCGGAGGTGATACGGGATCTCATGGCGTCGTTCGTAGACCAACACCCGGTTCAACGCGTACAAGCACTTCATCGAAACCTCAACCAAGTCCTCTCCCGAATACGCAGCCGCCTCGCCTGAGGTCCAAGAAGAGCTTCTCTTGGACGCGACGGCTTCCTTTTACCGGCTCTGGCAGCGCACGGAGGAGAAGCGGCAGAAGGCGTACACGAAGGAGATGTACCGACGGACGTGGGGGCTCATATGGTACGGTGCGCGGATGCAGGTCCAGAAGCTCCGGTGGGCGTTGAGGAGCATAGGTCGACGAGATCTATTGTAAAGCCTGGCTGGCATAGTGTGCTGCCCGCTATCTAGAGCAGTCGAGGAGCATTTTAATTTATGTTATATACCGTCTCCCTCCCTTCTCTCAGCGGAATCCGTCCTAGATTCAAAGGATCATCTCCTTGCCATCAATTTCCTTCTGGACCCACCGCCCCTCGGTTCGGGTTTCCAGGTAACTCGACCGGGTGCCTTTGAGCAACACGGCATCCAGCTTTGGACCTCTATTTTGAAAGGAGGCGACAACTGCTTTGTAATAACCACTCGAAAACGAGATGTCTGGGGATATAAAAGTGAGACGGCGCAGTGACTTGAGCGTGGATTTCTTGCTTGGGAGACCCCAGTTCGCAGCCTACCAATGGCAATCAGTCAGGGTCACTCGAAGCGGTACTGGCGCCTTCAAGCTTACGATAGCTGCGACATTCTTTCGTGGTTGAGAACACCGGACTATCAGCTCTTCCAACTCTTCCAAAGGACTGAGTCTTGAGGCGATTTGTCCGATGGCTGCGAATGAGACTTTGACGTCCAAACGGCGAATTGGTGCAGTCGAGCCACGGAGAGCATCCACGACCATTTGGGTGCGTTGAGTTGGTAGAACTTCTTCTATCTTGACATCCTTCACGGGACGTCCGGGGACGAGTCGGCAGATGATGGAAGCAGGGGCTGCGACGGTCTCCAGACGCGGCATCGATCCAGGCTCGAAGGCGATACTGCAATCGCTGTGCTCGGGAACATCACTCGAGACTTCCAGTCGTCGGAGAACCTCCGAGCTTGGCGTGTAGCGCAGCACTTTGAGCCGGTCGTGGGGTTGAGCGAACTCCCAAAAGCCCGGATGCAAATCGAGAGCCGAGTCGTTCTTAAGGACGATCGTTTCGAGATTCGGTCGTGCACCTGGCCGATAGTTCGAACGGAATTCCATGCTATGTGTTGACGTGTTTTCGATTATGAGCGCTTTGAGGGAGGGTAGATTGTAAACGAGGCGGTCGTAGTCTTCGGGTGAGGGTACCGCTTCTTTCCCTCTGTTGCGAACTCCCGTGATTTCGATTGTTTTGACTAGAGGTCGTCGATCGATAACGGAAATCCTTGGATCTATGAGTATGGTGAGTCCGTAGTATGCTCTTTTGATTTCTGGTCCGTGTCGCAGGGAAAGGTGTCCCCAGAGGACGCGGTTGGCTTCGTCCTAGATAGACAATTTCAGTCAATATACTCATCCGGTGCAGAGGGGCTAACGTACGTACGTGGAAGAGATGGTTTACATACGTGCAGCTTAGAAGCGTCTTCCTGTCTTCTCGAAAATGAGCAAGGACGATTGGAAGCAGCTCCTTTGGGAGGGCGACGGACTGCATCAAGCAGCCTTGTGAGAAAAAAAAGCAAACAAAGCGACTAAAGAGGTATGGCCGTACGCATCTGGGTGTGCCTACGATGCGCGTGCGTAAAGCTCTAAAGGAATGGCCTGGGAGGTGATCCATACAAGCCCAGCACCATGTGACGGCGTTACTGCAGGCTTCCAATGTCTGGAACGGGCCATCAGTTACTATAGCTATGAACCAGTAGCTTAGCGTACCCTAAACATGGTGTAGGACTGCACGCGAACCGTGATTACGAACGGAAGGGACAGCGATTTCCAGGTAAATCGGATCCAGAGCAGGGACGCTTGCAGAATCAGGAAGACCAAGGTCCTGAGCCACCATATCAAAAGGTATATGGGCATCAAAATCCTGGGTTTGGTCAATGAGTATTCGAGCTCTTGCACGATATCTTTGAAGTGGTTCTGGGACGTAGTGAGCATGGCGGAACGACGAGACATAACGAGCCAACGAGTGGATCAATCCACCTCTGACTTTTAAAGTATTCCGTGGACTACCCTTGTCACCGTGGATCGATCGAGTGTCTGGTTTAAAAGGGTGCGGATTCAATTGACCCCTGCCACGGGTATGACGACGTCCTTGGAGAGCGCAAACGACGGGCTCCCGCTACGACTTGGCCAAGTTCTTACTTAAAAGGCCCAGAGAAGAGTTAACCGGGTTTAATTTCGAGCCGAGTACCGGCGCAAAAGCCAGGGAGCCTTGGACGGAGAGACCCGTAACGAGAGGAGCTGAAGAAGCCGATTGTGGCCGCGGCGTGACTCACGCTAGGTGTGTGACGACTGTGACGACCGTATGAATGTTCCTCCTGTGACGCTCAGGAGATCGATCGTCTACAAGTTCTCCGGGTTCGACCACCAACTACCTCATGTCGGCTGCATCTGGTATCTCAGCGAGCGAAGATCTTCTCCGCGAGTTTTCAAACGCTCTGACGGATCCAAGCGTTCGTTTCCTCAAAATTGCTATTCAAAACGGTGCAGAGGTTTCACTTCTCATCCCCGATAGCAGGCTGAACAGTGAACATCGCAGAGGCCCTTGTACCACAGGGATCGTGGCCCAGCAATGCCAATGACTTGTCAAAAGATCTCGCGCAACTCGACGACATACTGCTACCAGATGTTCCGGCGTATATCCTAGCTAGGTTGGATACAGGCAGTGACTGGCTCTTCATCAGTTATGTTCCGGACACTGCGAAAGTCAGAGACAAAGTATGTACCACTTGACTCAATAGTACCGCGAAATATGACTCTATCGGCTGCTACTACAGATGCTATACGCCTCCTCTCGTGCAGCCTTGACCAAGGCTCTAGGCGGACAGGCTGTCAAAGACACGCTCTTCGCGACTTCAAAGGTACGTCACTCACCCATTACCTTATTTAGTAGTATAGCATTTTTAGTATACTCTTTGGGCGCGCAGAAAGACCTAACCCCCGAATCCTACGCTGCCCATCTCCGACACATCGCCGCCCCACAACCCATGAGCGCCCGCGAAGCCGAGCTCGCAGAGATTCAAGCGGCTGAACGGCAATCCAGCACAGTGTTTGA
>WSUD01000162.1:0-28975 GCA_019633495.1 Tulasnella sp. 427 | reverse complement strand
GATCGCCTGCGAATCTCCAGAGACACCAACATCATCTTCCGACAACAGACCACAGAAACCATCACCATTACGAGAAATCCACCGTATTCCAAGATATGGATTGGAATCTAGCCGTAAGCTAGGAGAAGAGCTCATAGAGAATCTACGCGCCTCGAACCCAGCCCTCAAAGTCTTATGGCGCCAAAACTCGAAGGATGAGGCAATCTGGCGGACGATGCAGACCATGGTACCGGCTTGGACAATAGGTGAGAAAAAGCGATTAACTTTAGTAGGATACTCATTGAAAAAGCGCCTGTTGAATTTTACTCAGTGTCATCTGGACAAACACGACAGTAGGAGGCGGCTTCTACCCACCTGTTCCATAATCAGAGGATCCGAGACCTAAACACAATTGTGGCAGCTACCAAACCTGTGTCATGATATATAGTAGATTCAAGGGATTAGGGGATTTACACGAGATAGAATAAAATGCCAAAATGCTTTAACGCACGTTGGCGGAGCGTGAAACCTCCCCGATCCGACGGAGGTTTGGGGAGCGAGAGATAGGCGATCGTCACAAACCTTCAGCGGCACAAAATGAGGCATTCAACATTGATACTTCACTATACGCATATTAAGCTAAAAGGACCGAGGCCCATCGTATTTGGCCCACTTGTGGTTACCAAACAGCCCGTCAAATTCTTCATACTGGAGGGTAAGGGACGACTCAACAGCCGTTGCTGGTTTGCGACACATCGGGACCAGCGGTAAAGCATTGTTTTGGACTTTGCTGCGGGGCTGATGGCTTGGCAAGGCGCGTAACCGGATGTTGTGACTGTATTTATAGCAAAGCAAGCAACTCGATCGCGGTCACTTGCGAGCATTTTGTAAACCACCAAGTTAAAATGTGACGAGATTCCGAGTTAAAAAGGTCCAATTTGCAACAACTTTGTCTGTTCCAGTGAAGGTAGGTTGACGGAGCTGGAGTTGAGACCGTGGGACGTCGATCGATAGGAGTTATGTAAGGATGCTTGCAAGAGCGACCTCCTTCCACCCGCTTTCGATTCAAGACCACATTCCTCACTGATGGAGAATCCGCCGGAGCATTGGGATGTTGCATTACTGGGAACAGGTCTCTCCGAATCCATTTTGGCAGCGTACGTAATCCTCTGTACAACCACGGGCAAGCGGTTTGACCCCTTTTCGACGCAGAGCTTTAGCAAAAGCTGGAAAGAAAGTCCTCCACCTCGATGAGAACGACTACTACGGGGGTGATTCGGCATCCTCGACCCTCTTGGAGCTCATAACATGGGCGGACGAACGATCGAAACCTGTACAAGCTGGGGCGGATCAACGTGCCTCCAAGTATATCGCGGCCCAACGCAAGTCCTTTACAGAGATACAGTACAGCTTCCCTTCTTCTTCGGACCACGTTACTCCAGACCCCGACTTTATGAAGGACTCGAGGCTGTACGCTATATCCCTATTACCTTGCCTTGTCCCCGCGTCGGGACCTATCATCACGTCGTTGATTGCTTCCGGGACATCAAAATACGGCGAGTTCTGCCTGCTCAGCTCTGTCGCTATATGTTCTCCCCGTGACGATAATCACCCGGAGGATGGATGGGAGCCCAAGCGGGTTCCTTCTAGTAAGGAAGATGTCTTCAAGGACCGCTCACTAAGCCTCCTGGACAAGCGGAAGCTAATGAAGTTCCTCATGTTCGCTGCATCTGATGCCGAGGACCCACTGGAACTTCAAGGTGCGACCTCTTCACCTGCTCGCTAAGGGATCATCCTGACCTTTGGGCATCTTTGGACAAGGTCAAGAACAGAGTTCGTTGCTGGAATTCCTGGAGAAGAAGTTTGCCTTGCCCAAGAGCTTAGCGTCTGCCATTGCATTTGCGACTGCGCACTGCAGTCACATACAAGGTGATCACAGCTTGGCATCACATTCGAATGCATCGTCTAACTCGGTCCAGACAAGGCTATTCCTTCTATTCATAGACTGCAAAGATACCTCCGAGCAAACGGGCGGTACGGCAACTCACCCTTTCTAATCGGGCATTATGGAGGTGCAGGAGAGATCGCACAAGGTTTTTGCAGGTCGGAAGAAGAAAGATTTCTACTCGAAACTAGCTGACTCCGAGTCTGCTTTTGTACAGAACCGCCGCTGTACAAGGGGCTACCTACATCCTGGGCCGAAAGATTGACACCGTGACCCCTGTTTTGGAAGTAGTCTCAGATTCGCAAGTCGAAACGGAGTCGGGAGATGCACCCAAAGGTCCCCATTTCTCTATCCGCCTAGACGGCTTCACAAATCCGATCACAGCCGACCAGATCGTCACTACCGACTCATACTCTGGGTATTTCGACGTGCCTTCAACCGAATCGAGCTCAACAACCGATTATCTTGTCCGTGGAATCGCAGTTCTCGACTCGCCAATTCGACTACCCTCGTCCGGGCCAAACCCCACCAAGGGAGAGACAGGAGAGCAAGGAGAGTCTGAATCTGGGTCCCCCAACGACACACCAGGAACATGCTTGGTTGTCTTCCCGCCTGTTACATTGGGCGGCGAGCTCAAACAGCCTGTTTCAGCTCTGCTGATGGGTGATGTCTCGTTGTCTTGTCCGACCAACCGCTGTAAGCTTCCTGTCTTAAAGTCATCCCGCCTGATCTAGCAAACCGTCTATTTTATCAGATATCGTATACTTGACGACGATCTTCAAGTCTGACAATCCAAAAACCTCGCCACCCAACCCATCCGTGCTGTTACAGCCGTACTTGGATCGTCTCCTTCGCTTCACCACCGCCGCAGAGGCTAAGCCTCTCCTCACGTGTTACTACAATCAACGCCTCTCAAAGGCCTCGCCATCGGCTCTCTCAACAACCGCCAGTCCAGCCCTCCTCCACCTGAACACGGCACCTCCGTTGGATGCCCCGCTAACCGAAGCGGCGGACGCAGCTGCCAAGGAAGCGGAAAGAGTGTTCTGGGAGATAATGAAGCTTAATCCAGATGATGGCGAAGGTGTCCCGGATAGTTTCTGGCCGCCTGTAGAGCCTGACGGAGACGATTCAGTGGGAAGAGACGACGAATGGTAGAGAACGTCTCGGGGTCGGGTGTGACCCCTTGAGGACGACGGAAGATACAGTGGTCAAGCTTCGCCCACGCGAGATCTCATGGGAGGTTAAGATGGTTGGTTGAAAAGGATGTTCATTCCTGTCCTGTAATCATTCAAATATTACGAAACATCAAATCCGACCAACGCTTCTTTCGAACTGCGATCGATCTTGAGCAACTTTTTCGCCACGCAGCTATAGACGGTCTTGACACCTAAATTCGATCCAAACCCACGCTCCTCCGCCAGACTTTCCACAGCCGATTTCAAGGAGTTCATGGGAACGGGGGTCGGATACGATACCGAGTTCGGTGGCGGGGACGTGAGGAGGACCAGAAGCAATTTCGATGTGAGCGACGTGTTAGAAGACGTGCCCGGTGCCATCGATTGCGTCCTGAGGATTGTGCTGGAAGAGGGGAAAGGAAATTTGTCTTTGAGCGACGGTGGACTGTATAACAGAAACGAGAGCTGCTTACATGGTCTCAGTAGCATCGGGAGTGTTCCCGGCAGAGTACCCGTTGCCTGGGAGGACGACCTCTCCCACCGAGCTCCATATTTTCACCTACAGGTGTTCCGTCGGTCAGAGAAGGAAGCGAGAGACGACAAACGAAGACGTACCGCAATTTCATCAAGCTTAGGGTTAATGATCATAGGTTCTTCCAGACGAGAGGCATCCAGTTCCACAGAAGGCTGCTCCTCTTCGTGCTCCTGAGAGAGCGGCGCGTCTTCGTGAACAGGCTGCGCAGGGGTAGGAGTTGCTTTTGCCAGAGGTAATATGGGCTGCTCCTCTGCTACTGGCGAAGCTGGAACGTGTCGCTTCAATGGCAAGATCACCGTATCTTCCTCTTCAACTTCTGGCTCTCTGTCCTCCGGCAGATCTTCATCAAATGCTTCTTCTTCTTCTACTCCTTCCTCTTGAGGCTCCTCAACCTCCACCTCTTCCTCCTCCACCACTTTTCGCGAAGCCTTCTTCTTGCTACTCCCTCCGGTCCAGAACTCGTCTTCTTTCGGATCCGATGCGACTTTGGGGGTGTTCATCACGCCGGACTTGGACGGGAACATGCTGTTGCCGAAGTTTAGTCCGCTGGGGATTCGTTCGGATTTCAGTGGTGCTCCCATAGGTGACGCCCAAGCGGCTGAAGAGAGACTCGAGTCGGCGGATGCGGTCGCCGCGCTCGCTTCGGAGGCTGCTGTGGGGTTCTTCAAGTTATGGATGCGCAGGCGAAGTGCATCTCGCTGGCAGGAAAATGAAAGTTAACAGAAAGGCCTTCAAAGAGGACCTGTGAGGGCGACAGACCTTTCGCTTTGCTTCGGCGACGCGAGCTTCCGCGTCTCGGACCCTCTGCTCCGCGTCCTTCACCGAGACGCCATCGTCGCCAAGTCGTGCTTGCTGGCTTTCGGGGACTTGATTCGAGAGCTGAGCGATTTCCTTGCGGAGGGCTTTGGTCTTCTCGACGAGCGAGTCGTATTGGTTCAGAAGCTCGACGACATGCTCTCGAGCTCGGGGCATAGCGTGGCTGCAGGCGAGGGTTAGCTCGAGACGTGCTGAGGACCGGGATAGGGAGACGAACTATCGGTCGATGAGCTTGATAGCTGACTTCAAGAACACGTCTCCGCCTTCTCCAGCAGGCCCGACTTCGTTCTTTCGTCTAAAAGGCGTGGCGGAAACGATCTGCCGCCGGGTCAAGGCGGTCACGTCCGGCAGACCATTCCCCTCTGGGGTGACTCTCCCTCCTGCATCTGCGTTTGTCGCGGCCGCTCCAGCTCCGCCGGTCACTGCGTTCATCAAGTTGGATTCTGTATCATCTTTGACGGTAAGGAGACGAGCTTCTCCGGGGAAGGCATCGCGAAGGAAGTTGGTGAGGGGCTTGTTCGATAGTAAAGCCTCTGTGAAGGGACCGCTTGTCTTGCTCGGGTCTCGACGCTGGACGGTATCTCCTGCAGCTTGCTTGATGCAGTCTACGTTGTGGCTGAGGCGGCTGGCGATGTCGAGGAGGGTGGTCATCTCTGGTCAAGATTGGAACAGTTCGTTCCTGGACCTTCACGCGTCCAGGTCCAGGAATCGATAGAACGCGCCGTGACTGCATAAGTCTTGTAGTTCTCAGTTGATTTGCGTAAGGTAGAATAGCGTGCATAGCACGATGATATAATATCTAGTACCTACGTGAAAAGAAGCACGGGTTCAGCTTTCAGGGCGAGGGGCGAGATTCAGACTTGAATTCTCCGACATTGTGTCTATGGGCTCCATCCTGGAGTGCCTGGGTAACATCCGTACCATTTGGCAGACCCATACATACGTAGCTTAGAGACAGCTCGAGGCTTCTTAGTATGTCGTAGTATCTAGCTTTCCCACATTTCGGGGCATTCCTTAAGCTACCTGAATTTGAATCAAGGCTCTGAGACTCAAAAGAGCGTAGCTTGATAAAGCCCCTTTAATGCAGGATCAGCGTATTTGAGAGTTGGGCATGCGTATCACATAATTAGAAACGACTTGAGGCCGTTAGGGCGAAGAGGGCGAAGTGCGACGCGGGGTAGCAATCTTGACCAAATGTCGTTCTACTCCGGACCCTTACCTGGGTTCCAATCTCGACCACTCAATTGTCGTCTGGCCACGCGCCTTAATTCCCGACACCTTGCTGTCATCCGCTCAAGTTATCAGCTTACTCTGAACGAGGGAGCTCTCAGCCCCCAAACCGCTCTGCTACTTTCCCAACGACTGGCATGGACGAGGGCGCCTCGCCCCCGACGTCCCAACCTTACTATGACTGCCCAGTGAACTTGTGGGAGCCCGCTTCTCCTGATAAAAAGGTCCATATAGGCTCTTATTCGAAGGCTGGAGCTTTTCACTAACCATCCTCCTCTTGGCATTGTACGTAGTCGCGAAAGGACGACCTGAGCGCTCATGGCGGTCCTCAAGCCTTTGCTGGGGATGAAAACTCTCGAGGTTCTAAAAGTAAGCAGTCCGTCGAGACGCGCTTATTGGTACTTCCTTACTTACGAACGTCTTGAAATAATGCAATGTTCGTCGATCGGAACTCCTTAACATGACGCCCAGACGACTTTTCAGGGGCCGCCAGCTACGACTACACACATGGTAAATGGCGTCAAGCCAAAGTACGGCTATGGAACCATGCACCCGTCAACAGTCCTTACGATGCTCCTAATACGCTCGCAATCTCGTTTCCCGACTCTACTCAATCCTTGGAACCAATCTACATCTACCAGCTCCACCAATCCGACATCCGTCGCACCCACTACTCTGTCTTCTGCGAAAATCACGTTATTGGCATCCACCGCCGAACGGGTCGAATATACGGCGTACCCCCACCTCCACCTCCGTCTTACACGTCGCCGAACCTCTTGCGTTCCTCCGTCGCCAACGCGCCCCCGCGCTCGCCTTGGGTGACCATCCCAGCGCATCATCTGCAGCCCCAAGGGATCAGGCTCGACGCGTCGGGGCTATCGAGCGCTCACGTCTCACGGCCCATACGCACCAACGCCACCTATCCCCCCATCTACATCAAGTTCCCCTCAGGAGATTTGCACGACGCTTGGTTCACGCTCTTCCACGCCTACGCCCGCCCCGAATCCTTCGTCAACGGCTTTCCTTCCCTCCCCTCCTTCGCCGAAGAGGCCGTCCAGCACCGCAAGTGGCGCGGCCTCAGCCTCAAGATCGACTGGATCGACGGCATGGACGGGTTCGAAGAAGGTGGCGTTCGCGAGGGACCCGTATCGTCTTCCAGCAAAGACTCGCTCTCGGGATCGCTCTCAGTCGACTTCGACTTTTACTGCGACATCTTGCTCGATGGTCTCCTCGTCGGAAGAACGACGATAAAACGCTGGAAGCGCACGGAGGGCGCACCCATGCGAGTCGATTGGCACGAGCATTTCGACATGACCGACCTCCCGGCGCTAGGGAACCTCCAGCTCCTGATTTGGAAGATGAAGGCCGAGAAGGAACGCACCCCGACGCACAGCGGGATGCATCCGGACAGTCAGAGGCAACGGCTGACATCGTCGATCTCGGCCGGGGTCGCGTTCATAGGCCATGCGGTCGGCTTCGGTCATAAAGAGAGAGGAAGGACGTGTATCGGGCAGATACAAGTCCCCTTGTCCGACTTCCCGCGTAATGAAACCGTGGACGGGAAATGGGAAGTCACCGCGTTGGGGTCGCGCATACCGTGGAGGATAGGACCGGCTCTGACGATGTGGCTCAAACTCAAGGTAGACGAGTAAGTGGCGTGAAATCCTCAAAGTAGTCCATATCTAACAGCTTTATTGTTTGGCGACCCGCTCCCAGTTGCGACATCCTACCTTTGAAGGCGTACGCAGAACTCGCGTCGTTCCTGAAGCCGACCGAAACCTTCCTCCTCTTGGACCAATCGTGCTTCGTCAAGGGCAAAGGCACCTACGCGTTCGACAAGACGTGCCTCCCGACGCTCCAGCGGTGCGTCTACGACCTTTCCGTGGAGGACGACACGATCCTCGACGACGCGTCTCACCTCCTCAAGATGGAGATCGCCAGCATCCACGAAAAGACGCTCGCTCACCCCGGATCGACCGTCAACAACACGCTCTTCCGCTCCGGCGCTATCCACTGCAAAGTCGTCGAACTGATCATGACGACCTTCGGACGAGACTGGCTGATCAACAGTCTGGGGCACTTGGTCCAGGACGTCATCTCGGACAAAGCGGCGGCGGCGAAATCGAGTCATCATCACCATCATCATCATGGGAAGAGCGAGAAGAAGTCTGGAGCTGCGAGTCCCGGGTTCGAGCACGGCGGAGTGAACCTCAAATCGAAAGTGGACGACGACGTGCTCATCTCGTGGTGCAACAAGGCTTGGTGCGACATCTGGAATGCCAGAGATCAGTGTCCTGAGTGGGTGAACCATTTCGGATCGCGGAAACCGAGCGACAGAACGAAATTATTCACCTTCAATCCAGGTACCTTCGTCAGATATTTCACACCATCCGGAGCGAAGTTGACAACCGGTTCAACCCAAAACCCGCGAGACGGTTATACCAAGTCCTGCACAGCAAACCGCGAAAGGATTATAGCACGTCGGCCACCGCGGAAGACAGTCCTGATTACACCGAGGCGGACGAAACAGGTGAAACGAAATACGAAAAGTTCAGGTTCCAGGTCCTCTCCGGGTTCGCTTTCTTGCGGTTCTTCTCTCCGGCGCTCCTCAATCCCCATCTCTATTACCTTTCCAACGGACGGCTGGACGATACCGTAGGAGATATTTTGAAGGACGTGGCTCGAGCTCTCCAGCAGCTTGCGAATCTCAGCAAGGTGTGTCGTGTTGGTCCTCCGTGCGTAGCTGAGTGTCCCTCCTGAATTCCTTACTTCAGGGTCACTCCACGGAAGTCTTCCTCCAATCATTCTCCAACAAATACGCCAACGACATGGTCGATTATCTGCAAAGCATATCCACCGTCGTCTCGGGATCTTCGCAACCCGTGTCAAGCAAACCTCAACCCACGGAGTCTTCGACTACCTTGCCAAATAGTAAACCTCAAATCAACCCGGCAGTGAAATTGCTGGAGAGAGCGACGCAGAATCGGCTCGGCAGCGTGCCCCCACTCCACCAAGAGTCGGTGCCTACTCTCCCGCATCTCATCGACGCTGGCCGGTGTCTCGCTACGATCGCGTCAATCGTAGGTGGTCATTTACGGGACGACGACACCGACGACACCCCAGGGTCGAACTCCATGGCCGCTCAATGGCGCAACTTCCGGCATCTGTGCTTGAGAGTCGAGGAACGGCGCCTGCGCGCTTGCCGGATCGACACGGGCAGGTCGCCCGAGGAGGAAGAGTCGTCCTACCACTGGGCCGTGGACGAGGCATTCCCCGATTCTCCTCAATTCGGTACACCCCAGCTCGAGTCCACCGACCCAGAGCCTATTCAGCAGCAGGACGAACCTGCAGAACCTGTGTCGCCTTCGAACCCACCGGCCGTGGAACCCTCTCCAGCGATAAGCCAGATATCGACATTCACAAGCAGTAGCAGTCTATCCGGCGTTCTAGGCTACTACCTCAGGGACGAGGCGATCCCCGAAGTTGGACCATCCGGCTCTCATTCTTATGGGACAGGGCATAGCAGCAACGCTCAGCCTAGCCGTGGACATTCAACGGCACCAACACTCCAACGAGTGAGCCAGTTTCCAACCTTACCGACCACTTTTGAGGCAGACACTCTCGCGCCGTCGTTCCCAGGGTCCGCTGCCGGACCTTCGCTCTCTCAGGCGCTTCCAGCTAGCGACTTACAAGTGGCTCAGAATGGAAGTACCTCCGCTCGAACACCCGGACTTTTCACGTCCGAAGAACGCCTTCCTCACCAAAGTCATTCCACCGCAATACCGAGGGCTGACCATCGGAAGGCAAAGGGTGTCACGAGAAATTTGGCCGATGAAAGTCGATGGTCCGACTCGGACGACGGATGATCCGCGGTGAAATGTTCCCAGTGTCATTGTCTTGGGCTTTTGGATGGGATACCCTTGAAGTATAGATGCAATACGATATTATTATACGATTATATTCTACACACGTAGCCCGACAGTTTCATTTCGGAATAGATGATGCGTCACTCCCTAATGGCTTCTTCAACAGTTTGGAAACTTCGGAAGCCACCACTTCGGAGGTACTCCGAACACTTATCCGGCAAAGCTGAGGAGATAGGAATGTTAGGAACACGTTGGCGATAGAGGATCCAGAGTTGGACCACCAACCTTAGCCGAAGCATTAGGCTCAACCCGCACAAGGCATCCGACCTTGCCCCCTGTAGACATGTGTAGGACTCCCGCGCCGACGCTGTTGACTTGATTCGGGTCCACATCCGGCAGGAGAAGGAATCTACTGCCTTCGATCACTTTCTTCTGTCTCTCCGTATCGACCACTCCGCTGACCAAGTTGATCGTGAAGATTTGCTGCACTTCACGTGGTGGGCCACCGATTAACTTCCACCGCTCAAAGAACTCGGACGGAGCCAATTTTACCGGTTCCAGGAATTTCGTGATGACAATCGGAAGGCGAATGTTGATCGTTTGCAAGGCTCCGGCGAGATATGAGATGCGCATAATTGGCGGTTGTGTGAATACATTCTTGCATTCAACGTTCAGGATTTGTTGGGTTTGCAATCGTGGAGTAACCGTGCTTGGAGGGATTTTTGAAAACACCACCGATAAAGCTTCCGGTTCGGGAACGTCGATCGTTGCTGTAAACGATTCAAGCGGTGCGCTCATCTTGTTCCCGAAGTACAAAGCAACGCGGCCGAGGTGTCCATGAAATTCCGACTTGTATCCGATTTGAATTTGAACGTCCTCGTACAGGAGGGCTTCGGATGTGTACGTCAGTCGTTCATACCACCGCTCTATGTTCGGATTCGTTGTGATCGGGAGAGGTTGGGAAGCTGTACTTGGATTTACTGGTCCCGTCGTTTCACCGTTGGAATGGGCGGCATTGGCCGGACCTCCGCTCGATGACGACAAGTCAAGGCCCTGCAGGTCACCTAGAATATCTCCATCGACAGTGCTTTGCTTCCCAGCTTTCTTCTTCTGGTCGAGATCCTCATTGGCATCTTTGCCTCCGATCACCCAAGTCCGCTTGTCTTCCGTATCGCCTTGCTTCTTGTTAAGTCGGGCGAGGAGAGTCGATTCCCGAGCTGGGAAAGGCGGCATCTCTTCGCAGATGTTTTGGAGCAGCTCGTCCTCTTCCGGCCTCGATGCGATAGCGTAATACTCGCATGCCCTCTGTTGAAGCTCGGAATCGAGGACATGCGTGTACCGTTCAAAGACTTGAAGGAGGTGAGGTTTGATCTCTGGGAAGACATTGACCCATTTTATATACGTCGATAGAAGGAGGGCACGAGTGGACGCTGAGCTATAATTAGCCTTGGTTTGCAGCAGTTGGTATTGCTCGAAGGGACTGTAGCCGGGCTCGTTTGCGATGATGTGCCCGTATTCGCCAAGAATGTATCCTACAATGCGGTTCATCAGATCACACAGCATGTACGGAGAACCTTGCTCTTACCCCCGATTTTGATAAGACTCTCGTGGCAAGTGGGATTCTTCAAGTGCTCGAAGCATACTTTAGCAGCATACTCTTGCAGGTCCTCCGTATTGGTAACGATTTGAATAACCCGGAACCATACTTCATCTCCAACATGGTCCCCAGCAGTGCTTATCAGTTGCAAGATGGTATCGACATACCACTTGTAGCTGGTCGCGAACTTCTCCGTTGAAATGGCGATTTTTAGGACCATTTCCTCCCTGAGGCCATAGTCAGCGACCTTGAGGTATCGAAGTAGTTCGCCAACAATCAACTCCGCGTTGTCGACGTCACACATGCTGTACAGCAGGTCAAGAGCCCTGCGGCGCACGCTGATGTCCTTGTCACGCAACGACAACAGGATGGTCTTCTGATGTCGTTTGATCTGCTCTAAGGAGTCGGCTCGAGCAGCAAGGTGGGCCAACGTGTCGAGGCCGAGGTATCGGACGTTGGTTTCCTTTGATAGAATGAATTGAGCAAGGAGGACGGTGGCAGAGCCCACAAGGGGTGACTTGGGGTCGATATGGATTGCTAGCCCAATAGCTTCGAAGAGAATGGCGTTTTGTGCGTTGTTATGCTGGACGTTTCGTATCGGTTCTGAAGATGCCTGGAAAACCGCTTGTAGCACACGCTGAAGAGCCGCGCTCACAGTTGGGTCCTCTACAATCGTCGTAAGTATCGCTGTGATGAAGGGATTCGAGTAGAGACATACCAGAGGGAGGATAGTACTGAAGTAGCTTAAACAGCTTCACTTGTAACCATGGGGTTGGAACCTTGTAGTACAAGTATTCTGCCGGGTATTCATGATCTATGACAAGCTATTAAAGGTGTTAGCTGCATCCTAAGGATAACACATTATAAGCATACCCTCTGAAGACGATCCACAGCCTTTTGATAACATATTGCGTACGCTTCCAAGTGATCTTGGGCAAGCGCCAAAACTAAGCTGGTCGCACATATGACGACACCCTGCGAACGAAAGCGTTATCAGCCATAATTGAGGTGGTTTTGCTCGCTGAACTACGAACCAAGTCCGGATCATCCATTATGGACACAATGCGCAAAGCCCATTCAGCCGCTGGTATAACGGTGGGGTGTTTTCGGTAAAGACGTAGTAGTGTTAGAGCGGCTTTTTTCTTGACAAAGCTCTGGGACGTTCTGGTCCCGGTCTGTCAGCTGGCCGAGGCTCTCTTCCGGATTTGTCAAACTCACGGAGAAATGAGTAGGCGGTGAACGTCAGGAGCCAACGACTCTGCCATTTCTTCACCTCCGACATTCGCAATTGCGTGAAGGGCAAGGCAGTTGTTGATCTCGCTGTGGGCTTCTAAATCCTTGCGGATTGAATTGACTACGAGGCGAAGGAAATCCGAGTTTTCGTGCATGAGCAGTGTTACTGCCAAGTATCCCTACATCAACCAAAGACCTATTAGACTTCCATCACGGTCCGGAGTGGGTAGACATACGATCTGCTTCTCGCTGTATTTACTACTTGAAATGAGATTTACTGCCTCCATGTGGCCAATGTCGACTTTGTATCCTAAGATATAAGTGAAAATAATCTAAAAGTGAAGACTTAACCTCGTGGACCAATTGAATCTGTGCGGAGAATGCATACCTTTGCCACATATTTCTTGCGTTGGGTGGAAGTCAAGCTGGCATCTGTGTTCGAGGTTCACGCGTCTGTTAATAATCCAACTAGGACAAGGAGCTCTCAAGCAGACCTTTGAACTTCTTGCGAATATTGGCCATTTCTTTGTTAATCCGTTTTTCTTCGAGTTCCCTGACCCTTGACGCTCGAATGTCCGCAATGAACTGCAATACGCCCCGCGAGTTAGGACTTTGGCTATCATCACTACATCGAAACCTACCTGCGTCAGGCCTCGCATATTACTAGCCATGATTCCCGATTACTTGTATAAGATCTTATGCAAAGTTCGCCTGGTCTGTCGTCCTCAAATTGGGAGGTATCTGTGTATGCTTGTGGCGTGTTGGGCCGTTGAAATAAAATGCGGTGACCGTCTTGGTTTTCCAGTTTCAGAGGTACCACAAATATCGTGAGTTCGTCGTATTAGCGTGAGTTAGCTGGGTATTTAGTGGCTTCGAGCAGAGAAAGGCGAGTAGGGCGGCTTCGTCGTCGTCGCAGGCTGCATTTCAATCCCTGGTCACACGGTTCGACTTCGGCCCCCTATATGCAGGGTTATCCCTGAGAGCAGAAGAATATATACGGGAGCAATACAACAGGATATCTAACAGTATAGACGGGTACATCCCAGAGTCTGAGAGTAGGAACTAAAGCGATAGTTGAAAAGAGTAGAACGGTCATGCCTGAATCCCTACCGGTAAGCGCAACGCCTCGTAGGCATTACCCATCCTCACGAGGCTATCCATCTCCGCGAAGAACTCGTCGTCTACGCCCGGGCATTGCATCATGCGCAATACAACCTGCTCCCAGTTTCCAGCAAGGATCCCAACACCTTCCTCTCGAGCTTTTGTACCCATGGCGTCTGGTTCGCCGTAACCGATACCAAAGGTCGGGAACCCGAACGGACCGGTCATCGAGACAGAACTTTCGTCTCCAAAGCAGTCGCCCTCCTGGTCCAAGAGTTTCAAGGTTTCGATGGCTCTTCTTGAAATGACCATGAAAGGATGGCTGGTGTTTGGAGCGGGAGCGCTTGCGAAGGCCTTGCCCTCGGGCGTCACGCATTTCATATAGAAATATGATAAGCGGGTGATGACTGAGGTAACGCCAGGGTGTTTCATCTTCCTCTTGAGGGAAGGGGACGCCAAGAAGACGAGACTGTAGATGGATAACATGATGCGCTCTGCGTAGCCAACCCATGCTTCCAAGGAATGTTGGTTCACCGTCATGATGTGGTAGTCCTCCCGCCCGACCGGCAGCATCCGCACCAGTGCCGAGTAGAAGTTGAATATTTCTTGAGACTGAACTCTCTGCGCAAACACTCGACGGTGTTCGTCCCGATGTGAGATTCTGGAGAACATATCGAGGGCTAGATCCGGTGCTGAAGGCGGAAGAGGCGGCGGTTGCTGAGGATTGAGTGGACCCGAAGCGAGATACGGCGAGACGGCGATTGATGGAGAGATGATGTATCGGGATGCGAGTCGGAAGATCCGTGGTGGAGTTTGGGGCAGGAGATCCTCGAAGTCAAGGAATTGCGACATGTTGGCGAGGTAATTCAAAGCGTGGTCTTGCATTTTGATGAGATCGGTCAGGGTGAAGGCTGGAGCAAGCGGTTCAGGGAAAGAGGCGGGAGGGGCAGTGGATTCGTCCTCCAAGCAACACATCCGGACTATGGTGTCGGTGATAGTCGGATATTTGACGAAGATTTCGGCGTTGGCGGGGAACAGCGACAGGTTCCGAAATAACTGAGTCACGATGAGAGCGACATCGGCCTGCCGTTCTTTGGGTCCCCTCTCCGGGTCGGCACAGCGACGTCCGTCTCGGCGCCTCTCTCCAGCAGGAGTTGAGAACGCGAATCCCGGTCCAAAAATCTCAGACCCATCCTCCAAGGCCAATTTCATGAGCTCTTGGTGCGTCCATTGTTTTGCTGCATGCGGCGGCGAAGGCGAGTCTGAAGGCTGTGCGGCCTCGTCTGCATCGGCTGAGCCGAAGGCAGTCTCCTTTAGGAGCTCGAGTAGGACAGGGATCAGATCGTCCGCGCAGGGTGTGAGTATGAATCCCTCCTCTTGTCTCCGTCCCGCCGTGGAGAGCGCCAGCAGAGCGGTCAAGGCGTAGGTCACTTCGACGGCTGTCCGAGACCGGAGTGACATGATGAGTCCGTCGATATCAACCTCGCCCCACTCCTCAATTGGCCGCACGGTACGCCGGGAAAGGGCGACAGCGCGTTCTCGTTCAATGGCTGGAAGGTTTCTCCCGCCGTATGAGTTGATCTGGCGGAATAGCGGACGATACTGGATCCTCATTCGAGGGCCGGAGGGTTGCTGCGACACTTGAGGATGCCCGTTTATTGCGAGGGGACGGGTAGGAGAATTTGAAGAACTGGAAACAGCGGCGGCATCGGGCATCCCGTTCTAAAGGTTAAAGGAGACTCCCAGGATCAGAAAATTGGCCTAAAGGCGAAGCTTGATGGAATCACTTACTGGAGTTCCGTCAGCTACAGCTGGATACTCGTCAAGACGAGGTCGCTTACCATCCACATCCCCAGTATCTGTGCGTTTCCGCTTCCTCGCTTCAGAGTCCGAATCCCCCATTTGTGCGTTGACGTCAGGGGTTGGCGCATTGTCTAAGCCATTGGGAGGGCCTGTCACTGGGCTTTGCGTCAGCCCAGTATGACCCATGGACGTGACGTCGGGCATTGACTGAGGCATTCCAGCAACAGGGTTCGGTTGTTGGGAAAGAGCTTGTGGACCGGTTACGTTTGGCGTTTGGAAGCCCTGCTGTTGCTGAGCCAGAATGTTCGACGAGGGTTGTTGTTGAGCCATAAGTTGCTGCTGCAATTGAGTCCGGGCCTGTTGCTGAGCCAGAAGGTTTTGCTGTTGAGCGAATGCCGGTTGCTGCGGCAATCCGGTCTGCCCCGGAGTCTGCAGGCCAAGTTGAGGATTCGCTCCATTTGGGAAGCCATGAAGATTGGAGTTGACCAAGGCCGGATTGAGAGCCTGGCCACCGTTTGCAGCCATGGCTTGTTGCAACGCGACGTGTTGCTGCTGTCGCATCGTTAGCATGACCTTCTGCTGTACGACCTTGGTCCATTGCGGCTCGAAAGGGAACAGAAGGATGAAGTAATGGCGTTGAAGAATCTGAACAAGGTCGATTGGTGGCTGACTGGGATTTGGAGAAGGCTGCCGTCTCGGAAGCCCGATGTGGGACAGAAAACTTTCCCAAGCTGCTTCGTCGAGCTGAATCTAAAGTGTGATGCACTTACACGTCAGACAGCAGATTCCGGACAAACTGACGAAGGGCGATCGAACCAACCTTATGGAATCCTCCTCTCTGAATAACCCAGATCATCAGCATATGGAGGTCCATTTCCTTGCCAGCAAATTGGATCGTTCCAGGAGAGCTGCCTGGAGCGATGGTCCGCATGGATGACGACGCCGGGTCGTAGGTAGGGGACGGAACGCCCGTTATCGTTTGTGGCAACGGCGTTCCCCTTGCGGCCATCACCTCGGCGAGTTGAGGTAGGAAGTTTGGTGGACGGTTGTTGAGCATGGCGTTGAGGATCATGGCTTGAGCGTTGTGCAGCTGCCTTTGCTGCATATTTTGCATCTGTGGGTCCATAGCTGGCGGTGGGTTGATACCCGGTGTTGCGGTGGTTGTGGTGTTGCCTCCTCCTGGCTGCAGCCCGGCAACGGCTGGATTTAAAGGAGTTGGAAACTGCGAGGAGGTTGTTCCGGACGCCGAATGGCTGAGAGCGCGTGAACGGCCAGCAGCCTGCAACGCTGCCATCTGTTTTGCCGCATTCGCCGGATCGAGAGAAAACGACAACCCTCCGGACGAGCCTCCGAAATTATCGAGGGGATTTGCAATCTGCCCATCTAAAAGCGGATTGGAGGCGCTGCCAGGGTCTGGAACACCAAGCTGCGATGCTGCCGTCATTTGTTGCTGGTGATGTTGCTGCTGCTGCTGGAGGAAACGTTGCTGCTGCCTGGGGAATTACGAGCCACGGAGAAATGAGAAGAGTGAGCACAAGGATCGTCCGGAAGATCGCTGGCGGCCAATACTAACAGCGCGTGCATCTGCCCCGTGCTTGCATATCCTCCCTGCTGGAACACATTCACCAAGTCGCGATTCAAGTTGTTGACGCCGCTGACCCCGTTGTTCATTGTGGTCGACGCCTTGACCAGTTCACAGCAGAATTCAACTTCACACGTAGAAAGCACCGCCACACTGCATAGTCGTCGGCATTGGGCGCATGCAAACGTGAATTGGACCCAAGAAACAAGAAACAAAGAACATCAACTAATCTAATCTACGTGAAGTGACCACGGAGTGCCGTTATACCCGCGTCGGTCCTGAGGGAAAGGCGTATCAGCGTCAACAGTCATTGACTCTCCGAGCAGCGCGGTCGACGTACTCGTTCCCACTGAAGTAACGCAAGACATTGCCCGACCGCACAAACGGTTTCCCAACCGTACTTGAGCCGAATAAGCTGCTTTGGCGACCTGGGGAACCGATAATCAGGAGCGCGTCGTGTATCTAAATTGGAAAGCTTCCCACCGGTAGACGTAAAGAGCTGTAAGGAGGTCAGAATCTTATCTCCTTCTCGGCCTTCCACCCTGGTAATCTTTTCGCCGCGCTGCAGGTAGAGGCTATCCTCCCTAATGCCACCGATGCTTGATGCTCCGTGCCGAGGAGCTGTTTTACCGCCATAAGTCACCTGCAAATATGTTCGTCAGTCACCGACTGATATCCGACGAGCGCTGAAGCAAGCCTACCTGAATCGAGCGAATTCCTTCCGCGTCGTGACAAACTTTGATTACAGTGATCGTGGCCTGAAGAGGATCCGGAGGAACGGTATAGTCATCCCAACCAGTACCCTTCCGAAGATCACCGGCTGGGTCTGCATGACTGAATCCAGAGGGCTCATTTTGAGGTTGAGGGGGAGTTTGGTCGGCAGACCCCTGATCTGCAGTGCTCGACCCGGGCTGGGGAACATGGGGCGATTTCTCGGAGCCCTGGGGACATTTGTCAAAATTCAATCAGGACTCTTCGATCGTCATACGGCGCAAAGACTAGACGAACCTCGGTCGGAGCTGGATCAGAGACATCCTTAGAGCCTCCACTCGCCGCGCTTTCGGTCTGCGATTAGTCGAATGAGTATCAGTAAAGCCTCTTCATCAATAGACCTGAACACAGCGACGAACCGAGTTAGTCGGAGCACCTTCATGGCCCTTTCCACCTGAAGCAGTTCCTCCGGCCTTCTAGGACCGAATTTTAAGAAGAGGACCGAGTATTAAACTTGGAGCATACTTACGTCGTTCGAGGTGTCTTGAGGATCCGAGGTCGAGACGTCCGGGTCTTTCGTTTTGTCCTGCACCAGTGAGAAATTTATCAGTCTCGTTCGGGGTAAGTGCAGAACGTCAATTACAAACCTGATCATTCGGTTTGACGCTAGGACCATCTGTGCTCGATGCATCAGGTTTAACCGAAGATCCCTCTTGCGTCGAAGTCTTCGTGGAGTCTTGCCGATCGTCCAACTCGGGCCTCCAAATGATGACACGATCGGCGTTGTCATCGATTGAACCGCCTCCACTCGGCCCTGAAAGATCTTCAGAAGGATTCTGGTAGTCGTAGTCAGGGTCATTCGCTCCCCCACCGACACCACCGACGAATTCTGGCTTGTAGTCGATTGACGGAACGACTTGGGTACCTCCGGCTGACGGCGCCTTCGAGTCACCGTCCAAAGTGCCGGAGCCGCCTTGAGAGGTACCCTGCGACGATTCGGAAGTGTTGGAGGAGTTCGCGGTGGGATCCCAGTTGGTGGGTGTTGGTGCGGTCGGGCGAGTAGACACAGGAACAGGAGCACCGCCAGGAGGCTTGCCGGTATACTGTACAAGTTGTGCGCAACATGAGAAGGTCGCAAGACATGGATTAAAAAAGATAGCACCTACGCTGAGAAGTAGCTTGGATGGGAAATTCGTGATATGTTGAGAGTAGTCGATGAACTGACGGAACTTAGTGCCACCGGGTAGCTCGTCTTTGAGACCACTGCCGGACGAGCTGTTCATCAGCGGTTGCGCGAAGACACAAAGCCTTTAGACGTACGAAAGGTGACCAAGGCCACCCGGGGATCGGCCGAGGCCGCCAATGTTGAAAATATTCTTGATAACTGGCAAAGCCGCGTCTGCAATCCATTCCGAACCGAGCAATCTGACCGGGGAAAACGATGAGACGGATTATCCACAGCAATGCTCTTTTATCATACCTGGACAACCCATCATTCACCAAGTCAACACCTCGACTCGGTACGATAATGTGGTCGGGGTTCTTAAAGCAAGGCTAAAGGATTAAGAAGGCGGTCAGTTCCCTTGACGTAAAAGGGGAGGGAGCCGGGAAAAACTTACGTCGTATGCAGCATCAACTAAGCTGAGGAACAAACTATTACCTTTATTAACGGGCTTTCCGTTGATCAACGTCTCCTTCACGGCCTCTCGGATGACCCCTGCCACCGGCGGAGCTAATCGGATGGCTTCGAGAACAACTGCCTTGAGCGTCGACAGGGAAGCGTTGGTACCAGACGCCGCCAGGTGGAGGACGTTGGGAAGGAAGGCATCGCTAAGAAGAACATCGACGACATTTGTTATAGCTAGGAGGGAAGAGACAAGCATTAGCAACCGGGAAAAGGTCTTCATAACAAGTGTCACCTTTAGGAAGCTCGACAGCCAAAAGAGCAGCGAGAACAACCGCATCAAACGCGAGATCCTCTCGGTCTGTCCTCCTCTTCAGAAGCCGACCGAGGAAGTTATGCGATTCGTGAGGTGAGCCAGTAATGATGTGAACAGCCTTGTCGTAGAGATTGGCAAAAGGAATCTAGTGGCAGGGAGAGAAAGTCAATGAGGAGAAAAGGAAACTGCTCAACAACAACGCACCGGACTACCCTCGATTGCTCTAAAGTGACGACGAACATGACGCCCCAACTCCGAGACAACCTTCCTCGCCTCATCGAGGACCGAAATCGCGTTCGTCGACGGAGTAAGTGAGAAGATATAGTCATATACGCTTCGAAGCTTCTGAAGGAGCTGGCCCGGGTAATAAATCCCATGCGGGTGGACATGGCTCTTTACGGGAACTCCAAGCTGGAAATAACGGTGCGTGAGTCCCAGGCTGTTCAAGAAGCACAAAGAAATCTACACCACCGTACCACGAACGAAGCCGCGAAGTGAGCACCCAGCGGCTGAATCACGTCCTTGACGATATCCACGAAAGTGGTGCCGAGCTCCGGCACCGTGTACGACTTTTCGCGGATGAGCTGCGCCGACAGCTTGGAGAGGAACTTTGTATGGATTAATCTCGTATTTCCGGCGAAGGCTTCGTGCAGCGCGGTCTGGTATTCGTGATGCAGCTCGGGGCGATTGAAAGTCGACAAATAGCTGCGCTCCACGAACGGTCATTCAGACGCGCTGAAGTCGACGGGTTGCCTGGAACACGTACTTTAAGCCGGGGAAGACGTCCCGCGCCAGAGACGGAACGATAGAATGCAGGTCGGGATTCTTGAGCGCTGCCCGAACGTCGGAGGCGGATTTGATGGCTCGGAGCGGTGAGAGGGGGATGGGTTTGTCGAAGCTGTACTTGCCGGCCAGTCCTAGATCCGTCAAGTACTTCTGCATCGCGAACGGTCTGAAATCATCAGACATTGTAAGCAAAGATCCCAGTTAACACCATGTGTCGCGAGAGACACGTACGTCATGAAGGGGAACTGAGTGTAGACAGACTTGGCTGAAAGGTGATCCAGTACGGTGTGAGCATGGTGGCCAAAAATCCAGCGAAAGCTGCTACACGTACGATCGTAGTGGTCCGGCAAAGTTCTCATGAGCAGACTGCCGAGCTTCCCGCCGAAAGCAGCATTCTTGGGGTCCCTTTCAGCATCAACGATGCCCCAGGACGTCAAGTTGTACGCAGTGTAGTCGTTCGTCAAATACCGGTCTCCTCGAACGAGAGCAACAGCATCAGCCAAAATAGCTCTCGAGGTAGTATACCCTACGAAAGTTATTCAGACTCAAAGTCGGTGGAGCAATGCATCAACGCGAAGGGGTATGTCACCTACCTGGACAAAGACCAGCACCAGGAATAGGTGGCTTCGTATCTTCAGCTTGTAGCCCAACGTAAAGCTCGAGGTTATCCGGATGTCCGTAAAGCCTTCGCGCAGCATCGGCGATCCTCGGGTTCGGATTCCACTCGTCGAACGTCTCGTACGGCTTCAAGCCAAGGAACTACCACGACAAAGCCCCGCACATTCAGAGACAGAGAACCCGCAAAACGAGTAAATAAGAGGGCTTACAGATCGGAAAGCATTGAGAGTACACGTCCCCCACTCCCTATTATGCTCGATGCTCATGACCTCCACGATCTTCAACACGTGCGGCGTGCGTCTCGCACCGAACGCTCCCGCGGGCATGAGGGTAGCGTTTTGAAGGATTTTGGCGAGTCCGGCGTCCGGGAACGACCCGTCGGATTGGCGAGTGAGGCCGCCAAACGACCAGGACTCCGGTGGCGTCAAGGTCCGAGCGGCGAACTTCTTGATTTTCTCGGTGTAGTCCTCAGCGGAGATCTGAACGTCCGAAAACCAAGTGCGTCAGGGTTCCCCTGAGACGCATACGCTTGCATCGAACACGTACGTCGTCGAACGACTTGCCGGGGAACATGCGGCGGATCGTGTCTTCCGCCCATTGCTCGTCGCCTGCGGAGATACTGGCGTGGAAGTGGTAGAGCGCTGTAAACTAATTGAAAGCGAGACCTATCAGTTGGGTTTCGACCCAAAGAAGATTGGATGCGCACCTCGATAGACACGACGTTGCCTTGGCCCCTCTCTGAAACCTTGTGATCCGGATCGCGGTACGTTTGCAGAGGGTCCAGAGACCATGAGTTCCCCTCTCGCACGAGTCCAAGAATAGCAGCCTAAGAAAAGACGAAGCAGCACAAGTGATCAGTTCGAAAATCCAGAGAGTAACCCAATAGAGCTCACCAAATAGTCGGACAAAATGGTATTCATGAACCATCCGCAATTAATCAACCTGCAAATCTGGAAAATCTCTTCATCTTGCAGCTTCTTCGCATCTGAGTCGAGCTCGTCTAGTTTAGGAGTCCAACGACCTTGCTCGTTGATAGCAAGAAGCTTCTTGGCGATGTGGTTGTGGTTGCGACTGAAGAGGACGCAGAGGGCCGGAGTCGAGGGAGGCATTTGCAAGAGCCTAGCGTCGGCGAACGTGTCGGGCTTGATGCGACCCGTACCGTCGCCGAGTCTAATGGAATCTTGTTGTTCTTGATTGTCGCCGTAGATGATGCTGAGGTCGAGGTACGAGGACGTCTTGTTGATGGCTTCGTCTCCTTGCGAATGGTCGGTATGAAAGAGCTACATAATCGATGCGACGCCCATCAGTCTGCCGGATTCGATCACAGGGTTAGTACGCACCGAGTGGATAACGAGATTGGCAAAAGCGAAGAAGTGGCTGGAAAGGCCCGACGGGTGTTCTTCTTGCGTCTCGCGTTTCAGGAGGGCGTCGAAGATAAGACTTGGCGAGGGAAGCTCTTTCGGAGAAAGAGGATGAACACCTTGAACGCTTCGAGCATAGTGAGAGCCCGCCTATACAGATTCATTGTAAGATATATGTCATGGAACAGTATCAGAAGTACGTACCTTTCCCATCTCAGGCTTGTAAAGGTTGTTACCAGACCCGTCCGCCGAACGGAAGCGATACTTTGATCCAACGAGCGAGGCCGGTGGGTGCGGAAGGTCGTTGTAGAGAAGCGTAATGACCTTGTCGTTGAGAGTTTTACCTATGAGAGAGGTGGGTGGAAGGCGAGATAGGAAAGTGAGGACGTATTCGAGCTGTGGGAGTTACTCGACGTTAGTGACCTGAACGGTCCGACGAGAGCATACGACTTACCAGCATCTTCCTATCATCCATGCCACCAGTAAAGTCGGAAAGAAGAGCATCAACGATGGCGATGGCATTCTGAGAGGAAAGAGTGACGGGAAGGCCCTTGTGGATCTACCAAACGATGCACCCCGTCGATAAGCGGTCTTTCGAGCGGATCTCGTTCAAAGATACCTGTTGCCTAAGCCCTTCAACCAAACGCGCTCCATGGGAGAGACGAAGGTCGGGATTGTCGAGGTAGTCGATAATTTCGGTCTGCTTGGGGACTGGTCGGATTGCGTGGTTGAGGTCTGAAGTTGGCTGTTGTCAGTCGACGTGGATATTGAGAGGGACTGAAGACAACTCACGTTCGGCATAGAGAGAGGCTTTCTCGAGCTGGTTGTCGACGATTTCTAATCCGCCAGAGAGGATTTTTGTCGGCAATGAGAGAGATGGAGGGTGCAGAAGTACAGAGGCCATCTAAGTAGACGGCGGGAGTGTAGAGGGAGGAGGAGAGATGAAAAGGAGACTTGTAAGAGCTTCCAAGTAACTGTCTAGCCCCTTTTAAAGTAACAGGGGCGTCCGACGATTATGTAAGGGCGTGGTGACGTCGGCTTGCATCGGGCAGGGAGTCGTTCGCGCTCTAACTCGGAATTAAGATCCCCGTCGGGCAGGCGATATGCCAAGCCACATTCAGTCTCAATGCTGGGCATGGAATCGAAAGACGTTATGGATGGACTTTCAGCTGACAATACCGTTTCCGATAGCTATCTGGGCGTTGGACAAGTCTTGGATTCGGGTCAAAATGAATCAAGACGCAGAACACTTACCATTCTCTTCTGCCCGTATCACTAGTTGATTTCTTACCTGTATTCTCCACTTACCTCCGAGTATGAGAAACCCAGGTCGGTTGAAGGATTGTGAGGATCAAGGACGGCCGCGCGTTTGGAATGATGTGCGTCCAAATGTAGTCCTCGTCTCGTTTGCTAATGTGATTCAAGTTTCGGTTGCGTGTAACAAGAAGGCGGTCGCCGGGTAAGTGAACGAACAAAGTCGTCGTCGCCGAACGCAACGCTCCCGAGTTGTTTGCTCATTTTCCCAGGAGGTCGCCGTTCTCCGAGCTTTGGGAAATTTCTCCCTTCCACCACTCGGAGTCGCTGTTGAACCACAAAATATGGCTACTCGGGACTCCAACATTCTTTTCGACGACATATTCACGATCAACGGTATCGACACCGAGGGAAAGCGGTTCGACAGAGGTATGTGCCCTTTGCCAATCCTATCTTCTCAAACATGGCGGCTCATTTTCTATTGCAGTGTCTCGATTATACGCCAAATCATCCAACTTCGACATGACCCTCGTTCTCGACTACAACGTCGAACTGTACCCTCTATATAAGGGAGAAGCTATCACCGTCACCCTTGCCTCATCCCTGTCCGTGGGTGGAATCACGGAGGACGACGAAGCAAACAGATGGCGGCCAGGCGCGAAGAAAATCAAGGGTCTCGACGACGACTACGACTACGTCATGTACGGCAGAGTAAGAAGATTCACCTCATATCCATCGTATAACCAGCTGTAAACCTCCATATTTTCAGGTTTACAAATTCGATGATGCCGCAGAAGGAAAAGTGTGCGTAACGTCACAACTCTCTCTGTTCCGTCCAGAGGGTTCCAACCCTTCTCTCCATCTTCCGCAGAACCGTGTACGCTTCCTTCGGCGGACTTCTCATGGCGCTTGCCGGGTCGTTCCGGCACTTACAAAACATCGTTATTGGAGAGAACATCTACATCCTAATGCGAAGATAGCCAGTCCAGCCGCGACATGTTCCGTCCTTACACTATGTACACTCAGACAATCATTAATCCTTGCAATTCTCTCGTCGTTTTAGACCGTGCCGGCCGACGCCTGTGCCAACGCCTTCCGGACCGCCACACGAGACAGCTCGTCCGCTCTCCTTGTCGGCTCCGGAACGCGAACCTTGCTCATAGCCAGAACAAGTCTTATGGCGGTCCTCAGTGAAACCCTATGAGCAGGCGAGATGAAAATGGGGTTCTTCGCTCCTTTCGACGACAACAGTGCCTGCCAGAAGCGTCCTTCAGCGTCACACACCGCCCGTCCGTTTCCTGCGCCGTTGCGACTCACCGCACCGATGTACGTGGTTCGACTCGCAACGGGACTCTCCTCCGACTGTCTGTGCAACCCGAACCAGTCTCCTTGCTGCTTCAACACTTTTTGAGCCATCTGACGCATCCCCTTCTGAGCCGCCCGCCAGTCGCTTCCGGTCCCGGCGGGTGTGGTTGTTGGCGTCGAGTGGCTCTCCGGGTGGTCCTCTTTCTCCGGAGACCCGTGAGGTGGGTGGTAGTTCTTCGCCACGCCGATCTGTCGAGCGCGAGTTTAGTCGGGGGTGAGTCCCGAGCCCGCCTTGAGAGAGCTTCATATACGCACAGTAGGTAAACCCGATCCCACCCCAACGGTACACGCAGATCCAGCCTCTCTGACGTGAAGTCTCCCGTTCCCATCCACCACGAGCAACTGAGGAAACTCTCCCGCCTTGCCCTCACCTTCCAACTTGGTCTTGAGCTTCTCCAGAAGCCTGATGTAGGTGGGTGCTTCGCGGTACGCTAGGAAAGACGGGATGTATGGCGTGTTCAGGTATATTGGCTCCGTCATTTCGTGGCAGAGCTACCGAGTTGAGGTCAGCACAACGTATGGTGTTATCATGGAGTATTTTTCGCCGCGACTCACTTTCATCGAAGGGTACTCTAACACTGCCACCGTCGCATACGCATCCGGTAGTCCCTCTTGCCCTTCCTTCCCGCCACTAGTGGCATCTTCGGCCCCTAAAAAACTGATATCGAGTCCTCCGACGTAGTTCAACCCTTCTACACTGAACGTTCCTACGCCTTCAGACTGAACAACAGGTTCGTCAAAGTCCTCCCCGCTCGATACATCGTCAGAGGCTGAAGTGCTAGTAACGCTGAACGGAAGATCGTCGTCGGTAAATTTACACTCCTTCGCTAGGTTCCTTTGCTCCCTACATTCCGGACATCAGTCAGCGTGAGCGACGCAAGGATGCCTACGAATGAGACTAACGCTGTCCAACGGCTCCTTAGAGTTTCGATATCATCCTCTAGTCCTCGGTCACCCATTCGATTATATGGAGGTTTTCTTTGCTATTATCGTTATACTCGGGTTGGTCGTCAAGCGCTTGGCGTAACGCGTTGGCTGTGCTTCCATCACATGACTCCCAGAAGGGCACGAAAGCTACACGGGAACGCCGCGAAACAACGTGAGGATTCGAGCTAAAGACATCTAATACAGCTCAGGCTCTGGGAAGCGGGTGGCGGTTCTGACATCAATATGGCTGCCGCTCGCTGTCGCCAGCATGAATGGACCAAATGTATTAGGGTTCCAAGCCAGCGAGTTCGCACCCAATGCTACCGTTGTGAGGAGCATCCCGGTCATGCGGTCCCATACGTGAACACGGTCGACCTCCGATTCGGGATCTACATCAATTCGTTGTTCAGTGAGTATCAAAGTGAGCTAAAGCCAGAGGACGAACCTTCGGCGCTCCCGCAGAGAATATATTGGTTCTGCGCCCCGCTGTAAAAGGTCAAGGAAGTTAGCGCACCATCCGCGTAGTCGGAGCAGCTACGAGGAATACGAACCTAACTCGCAAGGGCCATTTGAAAGCCCGTGTCGGCGCGTGATCCAGTCGAAAAGCGTGCCCTTCGTTAATTAGGATTTGGTACGCAGATACCCTGACCTTCCAAAGTTCAGGTGGGGAGTGGTCTCCATGACATACGATCATGTGGTTCGTATCTACGGTGGTGGCGACCAGGAGAACCTTGCACACTGTCTTGGGAAGCGGGGATTGTGCGACGTAACTCCTGCTGGCGATATCGCACACTGGTCAAGGTCTCTTAGCATGGTGAGCTTGACGCGTCAAGCTCAAGTAAGACCTACAGACAAGGACATTTGGCGTCTTCATTGAAGCTGGAGTATCTTCATCGCGACCTAAGAGAATCCATATGCTTGGGCCGAGGTGAGATTGGGCATTTGGCAATGGTACAGGAGAACATACTGCTGATCGTCATGTGCTGCACAAGCCCATAGCGTCTGCATCCCAGGAGGTACTTCGATAGGTATGATAAAGTTGGTTTGATGGTCCTATCCCTGCCTCAGCGACATAGCATATTGACAAATGAACGTCCATGCTTACCACAATATCCACGGCGCGTCGATTGACCGACACGTAGCGCTTACAATCCGGAAGCCAAAATGCAACCCTGACGTCCTTGGAGGCAGCCAAAGTACAAACCAAGCTACCAGTCTTGATATGTAAATTAGCTTCATACCGGTCTATGTTTGGACCTAATCACATACCTCTGTGGACCAAACCTTGATGTTCTTGTTCGTCCTCGTCAACAGACATCTATTATTCGGGGACCAAGCGACTTGAAGATGAGATACCACATTCGCCTCGGCAGGTCGGACCAGAACGCGGTACGCTGAGACCTTATGATCGAAGTCGACCTTCCACAGAACCGCCTTCCAGTCACGGTTGCACGTCGCCAACCATTGGCCATTCGGAGAGAACTCCATATCTTGAATGTCTCCGCGGTCAACTAGTGCCTGAGATAGCCTGAAGACGGTATCGTTCCAACGGATGATGAGATACTCCCGGCGGGGTAAGCTGAGCCCCGTTCCATTTTCTATGGATCGGCGAGCCTCAACGACTCTGCGTATAGCTTGCTTCCATTTACTCCGGGCCATTGCTCTAATGGTTGGGTCGGTTATTAAAACAGCCGTCTTGCTCTTTACTTCAGGCAGAGGAGACGGCGTTCGTGTAGCATCCTGAATCAGAGTCTGCTGGCTTTCCATGTTGTAGTCGTCGGTTTCGAGTTCACCGACCGGGTCCACAGAAGAGAGCCTTGAATGCGGAACGCGATTCACAGCGACGGCGCACCAGAGGATAGTGGGTCTATCTTCCGGATCCAGCGCCCAGCAGTCATCGAGCAGTTGACGAATTGGATCCGTGACTTCAAGGGTGATATTCTGTGTGGGTATTTCTCTCCGAGCCAGCGCTAAGGTGAGGGAAAAGTCGTTTTTGGCGTTTGGATAAGGCAGGAGGCCTGTTAGAATCTAAAATCGCATACGTTATCTGGGTTGGCTTGTCTGGAAGGATCGTGACGTTACCTCCATTACTACACAGCCAAACGCCCAAACGTCGCTCGGAAGAGTGTGCCGGGCTCCTTCAGCCTCTATAAGCTCGGGACTTAGATAGCGATAGGAGCCCTTGATATTCTTCGTTGTCGTCAATCCGGACTCGGCATCAACCAGCTGGGACAGTCCGAAGTCGGCAATGACGGCTGTCCGTTCATTGGTAACTAAGATATTGGCCTAGAAAGAGTAAATGAGAGAGCTCCCTCCTATTGAATTTGGAATATGACTCACCGGTTTGATGTCGCCGTGACATATCCCTTGGGCGTGAAGATAGGCGAGCCCTCGCGCTGTATCGACGAGCTAAACCGGTTTCAGGACTTTGCAATCTGCGCCAAAATATAATGAACATATCTCACAAGGCTAACACGTAGAGTGGAGTCCATAGATACAGTTCTGAGGAACTGAGCGAGGTTTCCGTTCGCGATGTATGGCGAGATCAACCAAGCGGTGGTCATCCGCTGGTTCAAATGATATCCCAGAAACTGCAGGACATTCGGATGCGATAGCTGAGCCCATATTTTGATCTCCCGTGCGAGTCTCTGTGGCAACATGCGCTGATGTTAGTCCGCCGTAGCAGTTCGTGTGTGAACATGGCATAGACTTGCAATGGCGACTCGGATCCGATCTAAATCATCCCCAAATGTCCGGAGTTCCTTGACAGCAACAGTCCGCGACTCATAGCCAGGGTGTTTGAGAATCGCTTGGTAAACGTCACTGTATCCCCCAGCTACCAATGTGTCGCGAAATTTAGGTAAGTCAGGGGTTCAACTGCAAAGTGGTTTCGAATCACGCACATGTACATCTCGAGGATGCCGTCAAGTCAAGACTCTCCTCCTCAATCTTCAGATACGAGAGAGATTCGAGCACTGTTTCCTGATGAGCATTTTTGAGTCAGGAGGTCGCAGCTGGCGGACGCACAGCCATGCTTTGTCACCGTTGACATAGAACTCACCAGCACTCTCTGTAGAGATTCATAGTCCAGTTCAGTCTGGCTCATGCGTAGCGAACCTTTTGAGGTATTTTATGGCAGGTAGTAGTAGCG
>WSUD01000161.1:0-29016 GCA_019633495.1 Tulasnella sp. 427 | reverse complement strand
AACGTTAATACAATATTTACCAATACTAGCTATATCGTACGAGATTGCATTAAATCACAGAAAAGATGTGCAGTTAAGGGGGGGGGAAAGAGAGGGAGCGAAGGACGTGAAGAAACCACAAATCTTGCATGTTACAGTCACTCGAGGTCCCAGCCGTCGTCATCGTCATCCAGCTCAATGACGAGAGCTATGGGACTTGAAATCCTCAAAAATCTGAGGTGACTTGCTAGTCCGATTGGGGTTCTGGTGTTCCAAGTTGGGTGCCTTCCTGGGTACCGGGCTTGATGGGGTTGATGCATTTTCGGGTCGTTAAATCCTGCATTGCTTTCCAGTGATACAGCGTGGTTCATAAGCTTGACGGCTTCCTGTTCAGATTCGGCGGCTTTGATCGCTTCTTGAGCCATGGTGATCTCCCTAAATCGAGAAGATACAAAGACAAAAGAGGGGAGGGAGGGAAATGGTGACAGAATAGCCAAGAGCAAGCAGTGCAGCGGATGGACAGCCGGCGTGTCAATGAGCCAAATCGCAAAATAGAGGACTAAAGTAGGTAAAAAGGATTGTCGAGAGAATGGCGCACCCGTCCTTCGCTTTGACTAAGACCAATATTTTCATCTTCTCCTCCTTCGTTTTCGCTCCGTCGAGGTCATTCATCAGTTCCTTTAGGTCGGCTACGCAAGCCTTCAGCCTCGCACGAGCCATTTCGACGAGCTCCTCTGGATCTAAGGTACTAGGCGGTGAATGACGATCATGCGTTTCGGTTGTGGACCAAGACGATTGGGGTGTCAAAGACGACGCAGCTACTGTGCTTGAAGGTGGCGGGGAGGAAGAGGACGCTTTCGTGTCGGATACCTCAAAGGTAACTGGCAAGGATCATACATAAATTGTAAAGCTTAATGACAATTGAGAAGTCAAGCGGAACGTACCGATTTCACCTTCCTCGGCCTCCGATGCTTACCCGCTCCGCGTTAGTTCGGTCCTGGATGGTATCCGCGATGGACTCACCTTCAGCGTCGCTCAGGTTCGAGGAGGGCACATCCGCAGACACAGTTTCTTGTCTTTTCGCTTTCTTCTTCTTGCTCTTCCTGTTCTTCTTTTTCTTCGACTTGGAAGTCGCCGGCTCGGTCGAGAAATTCTGCTCATCATCGGAATTGAAGCCCCATTCAAAATCCATGTCTTGCTGGTACGGCGGGTAGTCGCCGAGACTGTGGCCACCAATCGATGTTGCTGCGATACCTAACGCATACTTCGAGTTAGAGGGGTGTACAGGCGCAGGAGGCAGATTCAAGTGTAGAGGTAGGTCGAAAGATCCGAGGCTGGGATCTAGAGGCATCGACATCGCAGGATGCATCAGCATTGGCATCGGGTGAGGATGGAAACCCATATGTATCGGAGGAGGTTGGAACGTCATAAGAGGATCGAAGACTGCATGTTCCTGCATAGACCACGGTGGATTGAGCGGTGGATATGAAGGTCCTGGAGCGGATGATCTCGCGTCAGTCAGAAACGTAATGGTTAACGCGTTGATCGCTCACCGCTTTGCTGAGATAAATACTTCTTCTCTCGCTTAATCATGAGTCGTTGGAGAGCCTCGTCTTCAAGGTTTCGCTTGCGCTTGAGGGTGGTAGGCTCCATTCCTGGGGCAGGTATCGGTTTAGACGGAACTGCCGATATAGTTTAGCATCAAAGGTCGTTCATTCCAGCTAGAGTAGCTTTTGACATAGTACATACGATGTGAGGAGTCCATGGTTAGGTATCACGACGAGAACGTGAACCAAGAGAGGAGAGAGGTCTAGGGAGAGCTCCGAGAACGGGAAGGGACTGACCGAAGCGAAATGATCGTCAGGATTTTGTCGCGAAGTCCAAACAACGACAAGCTCAGTTTTCCTCAGTTCTCCAAGACCATCGCGATGAAGTCCAACTACAAAGTAGGTGCGTCGACGATACGGGGTGGAACCGCGAAACGTGCTCAAAATCTATCTGTCTTTGCAGTTTTCAAATTTGTGCGGGACAGTCTACAGGCAGGGCAACGTCGTCTTCACACCGGATGGCGGTTCAGTCCTCAGCCCAGTGGGCAATCGAGTTTCTGTTTTTGATCTGATTAAGTAAGCTATACTTCGCTATAGGGACATGTTTCTACGATCTAATTCTATCTTGCTAGTAACAAATCCCGGACGTTCCCTTTCGAGAACCGGCACAACATCTCCGCCATAGCTCTGAGCCCCGACGCGGATATTCTTGTTTCGGTCGACGAAGGTGAATCAAAATTGGTATATCTATTTAGCTAATCTAACCGTACCCTCGTCAGAGGGTCGCGCACTGCTCGTCAACTTTAAGCGTGGCACAACTTTGCACCATTTCAACTTCAAAAAGCCTGTGGAAGACATCCAATTTTCGCCGGATGGAAAGTGAGTTACCGATTCTTGGCTTTCGCTGAGATATTAAGCTTAATATTTGCTTGCTACAAGGTTCATTGCTGTCACGCATGGTCCCCATGTTCAAGTCTGGAAGACTCCAAATCACCTCCTTCGGGAGTTCGCTCCTTTCGTTCTTCACCGCACGTATACTGGGCATCACGATGATGTTCTGAGCATCCGATGGTCTTCAGACTCTAGGTAAATAGTCCTCTTTGCTGCTTAGACTCCGTCCCGGACGCTAAAGACGACGGCAGATTCTTTCTGACAACGTCGAGAGACATGACTGCCCGACTATACACTCTGGATCCCTTGGAAGGATATCGACCAAAGACATTTGCTGGGCATAAGGATATCATCCTTCGCGCGTACTTCTCGACTGATCACAAGACCGTACGGGCTTTCGTTCCTGTCCATGTGTCGCGACTAACGCGTATACCCTTCAGATCTATACGGTTAGTCGGGATGGCGCTGTGTTCGAATGGAAGCAAAAGTCATCGGAACGGTCTGCTGAGGACGACTCAGATGAGGAGATGCTCTCAGACTCTGAACCCACTGGACCCGACGCCGTCGCGCTCACTCGGTGGGGGATCGCCAAACGGCACTACTTCAACCAAGCCCACACGAAAGTCACTTCCTGCACATTCCACGCCCCCTCAAACCTCCTCGTCGTAGGCTTTTCGTCCGGTGTCTTCGGTCTCTGGGAGATGCCCGACTTCACCAACATCCACACCCTCAGCATCTCGCAAGAACGCATCTCGTCGTGCGCGATCTCGCCGTCCGGAGAGTGGCTGGCTTTCGGCGCGAAGAAGCTCGGCCAGCTTCTCGTATGGGAATGGCAGAGCGAGAGCTACGTGCTGAAGCAGCAAGGCCACTACTTCGACATGAACACCCTTAGCTACTCCGCGGATGGGCAGAACGTCGCGACGGGAGGGGACGACGGAAAAGTCAAAGTATGGAACACGACCTCTGGGTTCTGCTTCGTCACCTTCTCCGACCATACCGCCGCGGTGTCAACCGTCGAGTTCGCGAAACAGGGGCAAGTGCTGTTCAGCGCGTCATTGGACGGCACAGTGCGCGGGTACGACTTGATCCGGTATCGTAACTTCCGAACTTTCACGTCGCCGACCCCGGTTCAGTTCTCCGCGCTTGCGGTCGACCCGTCGGGGGAGGTCGTGGCCGCTGGGTCGACCGACAGCTTCGAGGTGTTCATGTGGAGCGTGCAGACGGGCAAGCTGCTCGACGTTCTGACGGGACACGAGGCGCCCATCAGCTGCCTGGCCTTTTCACCCACGGGAAACATCCTCGTCAGCGGGTCATGGGACGAGTCCGTGCGACTGTGGAGTGTGTTCGGTCGCTCGAGGCAGGTCGATCCCTTCATGCTCGGCGCAGAGGTCCTCGCAGTGGCGTTCCGACCGGATGGGAGGGAGATAGCCGTATCGACGCTGAACGGGCAGATCGCGTTCTGGGATACGGAAAAGCAAAAGCAGACGAGCCTCATTGAGGGAAGGAAGGACGTCTCAGGAGGGAGGAAGCAGGACGACAGGGTCACAGCTGCCAACAGCGCGAGCGGTAAAGCGTTCAACAGCCTCGCGTACACGGCCGATGGCTCGTGCCTGATCGGCGGCGGAAACAGCAAATACGTGGTCATTTACGACGTCCGAGAAGGCGTCATGGTGAAGAAGTTCCAGATCAGCGAGAACTTGTCGGTGGACGGCACGGAGGAGTACCTCGACTCGCGGAAGGTCGTGGACGCCGAAATCGACGAGCGAGGGGATGAGAGCGAGTTGGAGGACCGGTTGGACACGACGTTGCCAGGAGCTCAGAACGGAGACATGTCAAAGCGCAAATATCGGCCTGAAGCGCGAACCAAATGCGTGAGGCTTTCTCCGACAGGACGTACTTGGGCCGCAGCCTCCACGGACGGGCTGCTCATTTACTCCCTCGACGATGCGATCACGTTCGACCCCTTCGACTTGACGGTGGACCTCACACCCTCTTCGATCATCGCAACGCTCCAGCGGAAGGAGTACCTCAAAGCCCTAGTCATGGCCTTCCGACTGAACGAGAAGCCCCTCATCCAACGGACCTACGAATCCGTTCCGTCCGCAGACATCACCCTCTTGGCCAGAGAGCTCCCCGTCACTTACCTTTGCGCGATGCTCAAGCTCGTGGCAAGCCACATGGAAAGCTCGGTACACATGGAGTTTGACTTGCTCTGGGCGAGAGCGCTGCTTTTGGCTCACGGACGATACCTCCGCGAGCGGTCGACCGAATTCGCCAGCGTTTTCCGGGCGCTGCAGAAAGGGATCACGGATTTCAAAGTTGCTATCGCGAAGATGTACGTCGCTTCGAGTGTTTGTTTGATCTTGTGACTTATGTGCACCCGCAGATCCGACGAAAATACCTCGACGTTGACATATCTTGTGGACCAGACAGCTCTCAAGGCGGCCTCCGGGGACCATTAGAGGAAAGGCACTGCGCTAACACTCTGAATGTCAGCTGATATAGTCTTTACTGTAATTTGTTAAATAAAATATTGATGTTCCTGCCATGTTGCCTAACCCAAATCTAGGCGGGGTTGGTGAGGGCGTGGTAATGGTGGTCGAGCAAACAAACTAACTCCCAAAACGAGAAAAGTTGGCCGTCTTGATTCGAATCCCATCCACCACTTCTCCACAGACCAGCTGTCCAGTTCTTGCTCGCTCGACTGCCTCGGTCTACCGATCTTTCTCCGGTCACTGATCTCTGCCATTGTCTCGCCTCGTCTGTCTCTCTTGGACTTCGTTTGTTAGTGGTGTTCAGGGCGACGTTCAGTATGAGCGAGGATCGTGATCATCACAGTAGCCAATACGGCCAGCCCAGCCAGCACGGGAGACTCTCAACGAGCTCAAGCTCGTCTTACATCTGTATTGACTCTCTTTACTTTGTATATCTTCCATTGCTAACCTTCTCCCCGTCCTCGTCCGACGGTAGATCCACACAACTATCAAGGGCTCAAGCATAACCTTCATACCTCGCCATTGCCGCCTTATAGTGCACCTTTCATACCGCAACATCAGACTTCTTTTACTGGGCCCACTCTCTCAGGTACTTTTAGGAGTTTGCAGGACTTGACGTTGGAGCTGACTGACGCTCGGTGGTAGGTCCCTGGCTAGACCCCGCAAATCCGGTTTTCAGCGGTCCAACTCGTAAATGACGCCTCTGCTTCCTCTTCCTTCCATAAATGATTGAATCCCTGTCTCCTTTCAAACAGCGTTCTTCAACCATTGGACCCCATGGCCATACAACGCACCGCCAACTGGAGCCGCATATCTCGGCCACGGCCCGGCGATGGTACAATCGACGATCCCCATCTATCAAAGCCGCAACCGAATGTCTATGTACGAGGAGTCTGCGCCATTGAATCAAGGTTTGTCTAACGCGTTTGCAGGTGTGTTGTCCGACATGCTGACCTTCCTTTTGCGTCCGGACCTCCGTCGGCACGGACTGCAGCGGGCAACTTACAAAGTATGATCACGGCTCGGCTAACTTATCACCAGCTTCCTCACTTATCTCTCTCTAGGCTCAGTATCCGAACCTTCCATGAGAAACAGAGTGATGTTGGGGATTAAAAGTCGGGTTTTGGCGGACTATACTGCGGAAGATCACAAAGACTGACTTCCTCTCAACTCGATAGGACCCCGACAAACGGCATCAAATCTACAAGCTCAAGGTCAGTAGTGTCGATATTACTGTTTCGTATGACTAACTGCGTTCTCCGTGCCTTAGTACCGAATGGATACATCCCAAGGCGTACAAGCTGCCGCTTGGCTCGACTCCCCACTGACTTAAAGCTTACGGTATGTGGCCCAAATCCCTTGGCTCTTTCGATTCTTTGAAGCTTACCCTGATATCTGCCTTCAGCTTCTTGAGTATATGGATGCGGAATCTATCTTGCGTCTTTGGGAGGGCGATCATGGCTTCCGCGCCGTACTCTCGCATCCGTACGGCAATAGAACATGGAAGTATCTACAAGAAGCGTCGGGGGTGCGGCCATTCACGGAGAAGCGACCTGCAACCCGACAAGAAATACAGGTTATGAAGTATACGCTTGAAGAATCGTGCGAAGTAAGTGATCTTCAATAACCCGTGCTTCTCGCACCCCTTCTAAAACCTAATCGTTGCCGTAGTCGTGCGGGGCGCGTGATGCCCCTCGCCAATGGGAGTGGGGGTGCCGTTATTGCCAAAAATGCCTTCCGTTCAAGTAAGAACTTTGCCATCTTTGACGTACAACTTGGTGGATGACCAATCGACCTTAGAATAATATCCCGCGGGGATTTTGACCGAACGTACGGCCCAACGTTCAAGCCTTTCCCGGGTACCATTCAGACGATTACGTGGATGAATCCGTGTAAGAAGTGAAGCGATACTTCATAGTGCCTTCACTAACTGCTGCTGCTCAGCTCGGGTTGCTGGACTTGAATGCACCAAGCTTAGCCTCGAAGGACTGGATGTGCAAGATGGTTATGTGCAGCACAAGTCCTATGTCGCTCTCCGTCAGACTGTTCAGTTTGGGGTTAACGCAATCAACGAAGTTGTCGCCCAGAAACCTAACAGCTCGAAGGAATTACAGCTCCAGGACATCAAGGGCATGATTCGTGGCGAACAGGGGTGGGCTCGAGATGTAAGCTCCCTGACGCTCGTTTCCTAAGTTTCGCTCAATATTCAAGTGAACTTGCATTCAGCTCTCCGCGATCTGGGACCGGCAGCAGCAGAACCCAGTTGAGATTAAGAGGATGGGAGCAAAGCGGGCTCGGCGGTCAGTTTCTTTCCCGGGGTGTGGAGAGACGTGCACTGAATTCCGCTCTGCAGAATTCTCTCGTTGATTCTGGGGATGAAGTACTTTAAGTTCTGCAAAACCGACATCCCAAATTCAGACGATCCTGTGTGGCGCGTGTTGGTCAATAAAGGCGTAGAACTCACGGAAGCTGGTTCGTATCATCGCTTAACTCGTGACCGACATAGCATTTCTAAAAGACGTTTGCATAACAGAGTGGGTGGAAATTAAAAGGCCACTGTTGGGAGTCGTCAAAAAGAAGCGAGATGAACGCTTTGCAACGATACTTCGCTCACTCAACCCTCCCACGCCGTCATACGTTGCAAGACCCAACTACATTTCGATGGTGCCTGAAGGGGCTCAAAGCATCAAAATTGGTGTCTTCCCTGTCGGAGTCTTCCTGGAAGTGGGTTCTCTCGCGTCTTCTTGCTCATCTTAGAAGGATACCTAATCCCGGTTTTCAGATATGTTGCAAGGTCGATGTGGCAACGCTTTCCGTACCGGAGAGAACTTCTCGCCACGCTTCTTCCGTACTTCGCAGCAAGGCAGCCGACTTTGTCTGGCGCTCGGTTCGCCTTTCAATGGGCTTAACAGTCGTATACGAGGCGTGGCCAGAGCGCCAATACCTGTCGTACTGCATGGGCAAGAAATGCTCGGTAGGACATCATAGAACGGTCCACACTTCGCAGGTCTGAGAATTGATCGAAATTCCCACTTATTTAGTGTGGGCGAGAAGGCCTTAACATTCCGGAAATAGTCATGATTATTTGTGGAGATTGCTTTGAGGGAAGGTGAGAAGTCGGTCGGTAACCTCAACTCCAGTAGGCTCAACTATCTGCTTAGATTCAAATCCTCCGCAGTCATTAAGCGCGAGATAGGATCCGCCATTGCAAAAGCTTTTGTCGGCATCTCAACAAGTAAGGCGTCTCGGATCGGCCCGCACGTCCGATCGCTTACTACTTGCTTCCCTTATCATCCTTTCGTAGAAGCTTTCAGGAACATGTATTGGACAACTGAGAAGGACGGAGGAACACTCGTTCAGGTCGATTATGCCCTGGCCTTGGAGGATTGGCTCCAAAGTCTTCCGCAAGCGACCCGCGAGTCAATCCCAAACGATCTTTTCGAAAGACATATGCAGTCTCAGACTGACCGATTCCTTGCGGTCAGTAGCGACACCACAATATATACCTGACATTCTCTCAGATTTACTCCACAATTAGGTTGCGAAAGAATGCAAAGCTTGGCAGATTGCTAGAGATCCGGGATATAACGGCATGTTCTTCAGGCGGGCCCACGCGTGGGTGGTGATTCGACGCTCAGCCATTCTGAATGATGCTCACCATATTGGTGTTAAAACTTAGTTTGATGCTCAAGATATCTGTGGAATGGTCTTATGGAGACGCACAAGCGGCGATGAGACTCGAAGAATGCAACGAGATTGTTGAGAAGCCGTATCCACTCTCAGACCGAGGTTAGCCAAGCCGGTCGAGCTCCTTGACCGCTAGAGCTAATGTTTTATCTGCAGAATGGAGTGTTCTCAAAGATCTTGTGGCGAGGATGCTGGGCAAGAGCTAAGATTCGCGTTTTGCATTCACACTGTTTGAACGGAATGTACGGGAAGAAAGTTGCTAATGCTATGAACTGCACTGGATTGCCTGTAGAATCTTAATTTTTGCCTGTTACCGCTTTCTAGCATCTCCTTACGTCAGGAATACGTAGAGGATCACATATCACCCTTCCATCCCAACCCATCCCAACCCATAGAGACGTGTATCTCGGGACATTCTTTACTACTATTCTGGCTCGATAAGTCCGGTGTCGGCTCCTACTTGCAATGCTTCATCTGAAGAGCTTAGTTGAACCACTCTCCTCATTCGCAATCGGTTGGCCCTTTCCATTACCTATATCTTAACCATATGACGGTCTTGGCGATGGTCTTATTTGTTCTACAGCGCTTTGTCTTTTCTCTTTCTCTTTGTCCCGGTTCGCTTGGTCCATTCCATTTTGTTATTCTTTCTCAAAGTACGCATACCTCCTGTTCCCACTGCCGTAGCGAAGCGAGGCTTATCTTGTACTATTTAAACTCTCCGGGTCGTACGGAGCGCGCGAGAATAACTGTAGCCCCCAAGGGCAATTTCGACATTTACTTTCCTTTCTGCCTTTCAAAATGATGAGATTTGTACGAAACTCGATCCCAGCGACTTGAAGCCGATTCGATTCGGTTGTGCCGAATCCCTCCCTCGGCGTTAGTCCGGTAGATCACCTAGAACGAACACCACCTGCTTTAGTGTGCAGCAAACGCTCTGAGTGACTGCGTGGTGAAAATGTATAGTCGATAAGGTGCTGAATGCAGGAAGGGTGAAACGTAGTGGCTTTGACTGTGGCTCACGTCAGCTGTTGAAGCATAAAAACCCTGAGAACGTTGTCGAAACTTATCTTTTTCCACCACCCGATTTAGAAATGAACCGAAACAGGTCAGTCGTTTTCCTCCACCAAGCCCCGACAATGGCCAGCCTGCTCGCCAGATCACTCGAACTCTGCTTTCTGATATCTGATATATTTCGGGTTTTCCTATCAGATCCGATGATGAAAATGTGCTCCGCCCATTCCGCGCCTTAGTCTTCACCAAGGTGAGCGGATGCCTAGTTTCGTTCTCACCCGGCAATGTACTTACGGTTTTACCTGTCTGGTGACTAGTACTTTACGCTACCAGCTCGAATATTGAGTCCTTCCTCTGTTGAGCCGCGGTCGCTGATTGTTCTTGGTCCGTCTTCCTCCATAGACATCATGCCCGAATTTTCTCCTTCTGTCGGTTTCTTCTTGACTGTATTGCTTTCGCTTTCTTGCTCTCGTTCTTGTTCTTGTTTTTGTCCTTGTTCCTTTCTAATTTTACTTTTTCTTTCATTTTCTTCCCGCCGTGTTTTGAGTGTGGGTCGTTTCTAATTCCTATCGTTGCGTCGTCATCTGATAGACTTCCTCTGTCTCTCGTATCTACATAGGCAGGTGACACAGGGTCGCAGCTGCGATGTGCTAAGGCGCATCGCTCGCGTTTCGTATGGCTGCTGGATCCGAAGACCCCCGCCTATACGCGTGATCCTCCTCACATAGCGTCAGCTATGCAAAAGCGGCGGCCATAGAGTGGAAGCGTCTATCGTTTTAAGTGAGTACTGGTGTTATCATGCGTTGATTTTCAGTACTGACTAACATTATTGTAGCGGTTACCGTTTCTTCGGACATGGGACTCGAAGTCGGAGTCGTGCACCTCCTCGCGGTGGTCCCGGACGTTGACGAAGCACGCACGCAGGCAACCTCAAACGATCCTCGAAGTCCCTTCATCGGCGAGTCTCACCAAATAGCCAGCCTACCTTCACGCTCATTGTCCTCTCTCCTCTAGTGGCCAATAACTAACTCAATTGTTGAGTGGACCTTATGTCCAGCCCCGCTGGCTGACTGCGTTGTGTAATTATCTTCGAACTAGACGTAGGCAAGGCTGCCCCAGTGAACTACTCTACCCCTCTTCAAGTGGTATTTAGTCCGCCCACGGGAGACTAAGGTCGCGCCTGGTTTCGGGCCCGGACGGTAAGCTACAGCCTAATCGAGTAGCTATTTTCACAGTAACTGACCCATTCCACCCCTCTTTTGCAGGTCCATCTTACGGAACTTGAAAGAGACGTGCGTATAACGTAGACTGTGAGTAGATATGTCGAAACCCCAACCCGCAGCCTGACGTCGGACACGGAGAGATACAGTCCATCCGCGGCTACATTTCTTTTCACTTTAATTTAATTTATTATTCTGCTTGCGAGCCTTCTCGCCTTGTGACTTCTTTCGTTTATTTCACTCTTTATTCCTTCCTTTCGACTTCTGTTCTTTGTTCCTTGTGTTTTTCTTTTTTTTTCCCCTTCCTGCCGTGTTTTGAGCCGTAAGTTCTTATTCATGACGTCCCCCTGAGATCCTCTGATTCACGTTCCCTCCTTCTTCATCAGATAGGTGACACAGGATCGCAGCTGCGATGTGCTAAGGTGCATCGCTCGCGTTTCGTATGGCTGCTGGATCCGAAGACCCCCCGTCTACGTACGGTGATCCTATCCTCTCATAGCGAAAGCTGTGCAAAAGCGGCGGCCATAGGGTGGAAGCGTCTACCGTCTCGGGTGAGTCGTGTAGGCTTTGTGCGTTGTGATCTACTTCTGACAGCATCGTTACAGCGGTTACCCTTTCTGAGGACATGGGATTCGAGGTCGGAGTCGTGCACCTCCTCGCGGTGGTCCCGGTTGTTGACAAAGCACGCACGCAGCCTCAAGTTCTTTCAGTCCCTCCATTTGCGAGTTTCACTCAGCTATCGGCTTTCTCTTTGCTTATGAGGAGGTCGGCAGGTACACTATACATGTTCGGCGATCTTGCAATAACCAGGCGCGTTTTTAGTGACACCAAACGGCACTACTTCAACCAAGCCGACACAAAAGTCACTTCCAGCACATTCCACGCCCCCTCCAACCTCGTCGTCGTACGGTTCTCATCCGGCGTCTTCGGTTTCTGGGAAATGCCCGACTTCACCAACATCCACACCCTCAGCATCTCGCAAGAACGCATCTCATCGTGCGCGATCTCGCCGTCCGGAGAGTGGCTGGCGTTCGGCGCGAAGAGGCTCGGCCAGCTTCTCGTATGGGAGTGGCAGAGCGAAAGCTACGTGCTGAAGCAACAAGGCCACTACTTCGACATGAACACCCTCAGCTACTCCGCGGACGGGCAGAACGTCGCGACGGGCGGGGACGACGGAAAAGTCAAAGTATGGAACACGACATCCGGGTTCTGCTTCGTCACCTTCTCCGACCACACCGCCGCCGTGTCAACCGTCGAGTTCGCGAAACAGGGGCAAGTGCTGTTCAGCGCGTCATTGGACGGCACAGTGCGCGGGTATGACTTGATCCGGTACCGCAACTTCCGAACGTTCACGTCGCCGACCCCGGTTCAGTTCTCCGCGCTTGCGGTCGACCCGTCGGGGGAGGTCGTGGCCGCTGGGTCGACCGACAGCTTCGAGGTGTTCATGTGGAGCGTGCAGACGGGCAAGCTGCTCGACGTTCTGACGGGACACGAGGCGCCCATCAGCTGCCTGGCCTTTTCACCCACGGGAAACATTCTCGTTAGCGGATCATGGGACGAGTCCGTGCGACTGTGGAGTGTGTTCGGTCGCTCGAGGCAGGTCGATCCCTTCATGCTTGGCGCAGAGGTCCTCGCGGTGGCGTTCCGACCGGATGGGAGGGAGATTGCCGTATCGACGCTGAACGGGCAAATCGCGTTCTGGGATACGGAGAAGCAAAAGCAGACGAGCCTCATCGAGGGCAGGAAGGACGTCTCGGGAGGGAGGAAGCAGGACGACAGGGTCACAGCTGCCAACAGCGCGAGTGGCAAAGCGTTCAACAGCCTCGCGTACACGGCCGATGGCTCGTGCCTGATCGGCGGCGGGAACAGCAAATACGTGGTCATTTACGACGTCCGAGAAGGCGTCATGGTGAAGAAGTTCCAAATCAGCGAGAACTTGTCGTTGGATGGCACGGAGGAGTACCTAGACTCGCGGAAGGTCGGGGACGCCGAGATCGACGAGCGAGGTGACGAGAGCGAGTTGGAGGACCGGTTGGACACAACGTTGCCAGGAGCTCGGAACGGAGATATGTCGAAGCGCAAATACCGGCCTGAAGCGCGAACCAAATGCGTGAGGTTTTCTCCGACCGGACGCACTTGGGCCGCAGCCTCCACCGACGGGCTTTTGATTTACTCGCTTGACGACGCGATCACGTTCGACCCATTCGACTTGACGGTGGACCTCACACCCTCTTCGATCATCGCAACGCTCCAGAGGAATGAGTACCTCAAAGCCCTAGTCATGGCCTTCCGATTGAGCGAGAAGCCCCTCATCCAACGGGCCTATGAATCCGTATCTTCCGCAGACATCACCCTCTTGGCCAGGGAACTCCCCGTTACTTACCTTTCCGCGATGCTCAAGCTCGTGGCAAGCCACATGGAAAGCTCGGTGCACATGGAGTTCGACTTGCTTTGGGCGAGAGCGCTGCTGTTGGCTCACGGGCGATACCTCCGCGAGCGGTCGACCGAATTCGCCAGCGTTTTCCGGACGCTGCAGAAAGGGATCACGGACTTCCAAGCTGCTATCGCGAAGACGTACGTCGTTTCGAGTGTCTTTTGTACGATCTTAGTACTTATACACACCGCAGATCCGACGAAAATACATCGACATTGACATACCTTGTAGACCAGACAGCTCTCAAGGCGACCCCCGGAGACCTTTAGAGGATAGGCACTGCGCTACACTCGGAATTTCTGCTCATATAGAATCATGTGGATCTATTCGCTACTATAATATGTTCAATAGAATATTGATGTTCCTATCATGTCGCTAGAACCTGTTCGAGCCTGGCGTGGCTGAGGCGTGGGCACTGCTCTCGACCAAGCAAACAAACTCCCAAAACGAGAAAAAGTGGCCCGTCTCTATCCGCCACTTCTCCCCATACCAGCTGTTCATATCTGTAAGCTCCTGCTCGCTCAGCTAGCTCAGCTGTCTTGTCATGCCCTAGTCACTGATATCTTTCTTTTCCTTGCTCCATTTGTCCCTTTCCCCAACGTCGTTTGTCTGTGTTCAAGTGGACGTTCAGCATGGGAGACCACCGTCAGTCCAGCAGCCAACAACGCCAGTCTAGTCAACTTGGCAGAGCCTCGAATAACTCCAAGGAATCTTCTACATGTATTGCCACTTTGTACTCTGTACCGCTTCCACTTCTGACCTTCCCCCCTCATCGTCTAATAGTACAACCGCGGAAAGCTCCTCCCCAGAGCCGACACGTCTCGGCATCTCAGCATCGGCCAGCGCCGTTTCTATCTCCACAGGAACTTTCCTTTTTGAATCCGATTTCTCTGCCTTTTCCCGGTACGTACGCGAGTGTTAAACTTGAGATGGACTCGATTGACCCTTCCTGGTTAGGGCCTCCGGCGTTCCAACCAGGCCCATTCTATCGTTTCTCAAGTCAGATATGATGGTCTCTCTTCGTCTCTACTTTCAAAACTGACATGTTCTGTTGGCTTTTAGCACCATTCTTTAACCAATGGGCCTCCGGGCCGTACAACGCCCCACCCGCTGGACCGGCATTCCCCGGCCATGGCCCGCCTATGGCACAACCGACGGGAACTATCAATCAAAACGGCAACGGGACTCCTATGTACGAGTCTCAGTCGTTGAATCAAGGTTTGTCTAGGGTGCTGGACGGTGTGTTGTCAACATGCTGACCTTTCTTTTGCGTCAGGACCCTCATCATCGGCAACTGCAACGGGGAACGTGCAAAGTATGAGGATTCTTCCATTGATCTATTCCGACTATCCTGAACCCCGCTTCGCCAGGCTCGGGATCCCAACCATCCTCAAAAAACAGAGTAATGTTGGGAATACCAAGTCAGGTTTTGGTGGACTACAGTGCGGAATATTCTAGGGACTGACTTCCTCTCAACTCGATAGAACCCCGGAAAGCGGCATCAACTCCGCAAGTTCAAGGTAGGTGGTGTCACTATGACGGTTTCGGTATTCCCTCACCAATTGATTGTGTCCTCCGTGTCCAGCGTCGGTTGAAGACATCCCAAAGCGGACATACTGCCGCCTAGCTCGACTTCCCACCGACGCGAAGCTTGCGGTATGTGGCCTCATCTCTTGACTCTTTCCATTCTTCGGGGCTTACTTTGGATTTTCCTTAAGCTTCTTGAATGTATGGATGCGGAATCGATACTGCGTCTTTGGGGGTACGATCAGAGCTTCCGCGCGGTGCTCTCCCACCCGCACAGTAACGGCATCTGGGCCTACCTCCAAGAGGCTTCTGGGTTGCGGCCATTCACAGAGAGGCGACGTGCAACGCAGCAAGAAATAGAGATTATGGAATATACACTTTTTGAGTCGTGCGAAGTAGGTGATGCTCCTTGATCACGGGACACTTCATCTAAAATTGTTGCCATAGTCGTGCGGCGCTCGGGATGCCCCTCGTCAATGGGAGTGGGGTTCGAGATATTGCCACAGGTGTCTCCCGTTCAAGTAAGCAGTTCACGATCCTTGACGTACCATCCGGAGCCTAACTAATTCACCTTAGAATCATCTCCCACGGGGATTTTGACCGAACCTACGGCCCGACGTTCAAGTCTTTCCAGGGAACAATTGGGACAATAACATGGATGAACCCCTGTAAGCAGTCAAGTGGAACACCGGAGCGTCTTGACTAACTACTGCTGCTCAGCTCGAGTCCCCGGACTCGAATGTACTAAGCTTGGCGCCGAGGGGCTCGACATCCAAGAAGGATATGTGCAACACAAGTCTTATGTCGCTCTCCGTCAGACTGTTCAGTTTGCGGCTGACGCAATCAGCAAGGTTGTCGCACAGAAACCTACAAGTTTGAAGGAATTGCAACTTCAGGACATAAAGGGCATGATTCGCGGTGAACAATGTTGGGCTCGAGACGTAAGTCCTTTGGCACTTACCTCCCGGAGCGGGATTAACGTACCGCCCCTTAGCTGTCTGCGATCCGGGAACGCCAAGAGCACAGTCCCATTGAGATAGAGCGACTAGGTCAAAAACGATCCCGGCTGTTAGTGTAGTTACTGAACTCCAAATGGCTTGTACTGAACTGCACTGTTCAGAATTTCCCGCTTGACCATAGGCATAAGCGGTTTGAAGCTACGCGATAAGAACATCCCGAGCTTGTATCATCCGACATGGCGCCACCTCGTCTACCGAGGAGTGGAGTTGACGGAAGTCGGTTTGTCCAAGGATTTTATTTCTTGGTTGTGATCCCTGTTTCTGATGATTTTGGCTTATCTCGAACAGAATGGATAGGAATTAAAAGAAAGCTAGTCCGGCTGTTCAAATCAAACCGGAATATGCGACTTGCACCCTTTCTTGATGGCGTCGAGCCACCCATGCCATCGTCGGTGGCAATTCCGGACTACACCTATCCTGAAGATGTTGCCCGCCTGAGACCCGGGCATCTTCCCGCAAATGTATTCTTAAATGTAAGAGCCCTATCATATCCAACTCTCAATTGCCACCATGCTGAGCTCGACCGAGGGTGTTCCAGATCTGCGCGTATCTCGACCTTGCGACCGTCTCTACTCTCGAAAGGACATCAAGAGATGCATGCTCAATACTCCGCAGTAAACAGGCCGACTATGTCTGGAGACTGATCAGAAGCTCCATGGGCTTGAGAATGTCGTTCAAAGGCTGGCCTGAACGGGGATTTTTGGCATACTGCTTGAGGCGCACTTGTTCAGTAAGACCCATATGTTTTACAGTTGTAGTGGCTGAAAAACTGACTCTGCCTCCTTTTATCTCCCTTTTAGAGCTGTAGAAAAGAGGAGCTCACTATCCACGAGCTCGTCTCTACCCTGTGTGGAGACTGCTTTCAGTCGAGGCGAGTTAGTGGCTTGACCAACATTTGCATCTATTAACCAAGGGTTGCGGATCTGAGCTAGTGTCCGAAGTACCGACTGCATCAAGTCAGATCTTTGCTCAGGCATCTATAACGTTATTGTCGGGGCTTCGGCCAGTAAGCTCGGGAGTTCTTTGTTTACCTGCCGACCCGGCTTCACACTCTTCTCTTTTGGCAGAAACCTTCGTCAAGATGTCGTGGATATCTACTTCCAAGGATACTAAAGTGCTTGTTTTACCAGCCTACGCTCACGCGCTGGTTAATTGGGCTCGCGAGCTCCCGCAAGAGCTCAGACAAATATCCCGGATGACCTTCTCGAAGAACATCTGTCCGTGCACGGTTCTCAATTCTTAACTGCACGTATCCTTGAGCAAACCCCGGAATCGGCTGGACCCATCACTCCCGAGCAGGTTGCAAAACATTGTAAAGAATGGCAAGAAACACGAGACCCAGAGCACACTCGGCTTTTTGTGCGCCGGTCGGAAGAGTGAGTGGCGGGTCCGGGTTCAGTTAGCCCTGCGTCCTTTCAATTCTAACGTAAACCATCTAGACTTATGAATAGGATATCCTTAGAATGGTCTCGCGAAGATGCGTGGGCCGCAATGCGGCTCGACGACTGCGACGAAATCGTCCGAAAGCCCTACCCATTATCAGACCGAGGTGAGTCGAGGTTCTTGAGTCTCTGACTTGTGCAGCTAAGGACTCCTCCGTAGAATGGTCTATGGTCAAGCCAACTATGGCCAAGATACTACAAAAGAGCTGAGGGCATGCACTGGGTGGAAACGAAGGTCGCGAGTGCCGGGTCAACTGGTTGCAGCTCACATGCAAGAACGTCGCATCGCGTGTAAATTAAACTCAACGAAAATACTATGTATCGGATATGGATTCCCGAATGCGTTCTCAGATCTTCGTCCTTGCATTATGGACCACCCATATGTGTCGATCTCTCGTTGGACCTGACCAGCTGGATGGATCTTATGAGCACGCGACGCCGACGTTGACGGCGCAATTCTATCAACAAAAAACCTCGACGGATTCTATAGCCACAGCTTTTGGACCATGATCTACTATAGCAAGCTATAAAATGGCTTCTCTCGCTTCCCTTCATAATCGGTGCATGGTGGATGGTGGAACTGGGTCAGGCCGTGCTTAACCATTCGGAGGTACATCTTTCGTGGTCAGAGCTCACTTAACTAGGAACACACGTCCTTCCATGGTATACAGACCTTTTCTCCCTTAAGCGCTGCCAGAGTCCCTAACACACTTTGCGCTTGTGCGTGAAGTGGCCAGTACGCCTACGTAACCTTTCGGCCTATAAGAACCCTGAGAATTCATTGAGACTGGTTTTCCTTTCTCCACCACCACCGATTTGAAAATAAACCAGAATTGGTAAGTCACCCCTTTCACCGTCTTACGATGACAAGAAATACTACTCCCCAGTCAATTACTTCCCTCTAACTTCTTCGTTTCAACTTGCACGTAGGAGAAAAAGGCATAATGAGATCGTTTGATGTCTACGGGTTGCATCCATCATTCTCTGCGACGGTAGGTTCGCTTTGCATTTGCCTCATCGATATCCTCACCCTCACCGTCCTCGTACTTCCAGTAGTCCACGACTGCATTTACCATTGAGTAGCCTTTATGTCGAGTCCTCTTGACTAACCGCTTTTTGTCAATATTTTCGAACTAGACGTAGGCCAAGTCTCGCTTGGTCTCCGGCAACGACGGGTGCGTGGCGTCCCAATCGAACAGTTATTCTCTATTCTCGCAGAAACTTACCCCTTCCATTCCTTTTAACAGTTCTCTCTTCAGAGCTGAAAGAGTCGCGCGTACAGTGCATGAGGTGAGTTGATCCGTCGAGACCCCGACAGGCGGCCTGACGTCGGACACGGTGGATATAGTCCATGCCCGTCTACGTTTCTTTCTTTTAAACTTTTATTTTATTTTATTATGCTTACGGGCAATTTTATCTTTGTGGCTCCTTTCTTCTATCTTACCCTTTCTACTTTCTTTTCGACTTCTGTTCTATCTTCTTTATTTTATTTTATTTTTATTCTTATTTTCTTCCTGCCGTGTTTTGAGCGGTAAGTTCTTTTCCATGACGTCCCTCTGAGATCCTCTGATCGACGCTGCCTTATCGTCTTCAGATAGGTGACACAGGATCGCAGCTGCGATGTGCTAAGGTGCATCGCTCGCGTTTCGTATGGCTGCTGGATCCGAAGACCCCCCGTCTACGTACGGTGATCTTATGCTCTCATAGCGAAAGCTGTGCAAAAGCGGCGGCCATAGGGTGGAAGCGTCTACCGTCCCGGGTGAGTTGTGTAGGCTTTGTGCGTTGTGCTCTACTTCTGACAGCATCGTTACAGCGGTTACCGTTTCTGAGGACACGGGATTCGAAGTCGGAGTCGTGCACCTCCTCGCGGTGGTCCCGGACGTTGACAAAGCACGCACGCAGCCTCAAGTTCTTTCAGTCCCTCTATTTGTGAGTCTCACTCAGCTATCGGCTTTCTCTTTGCTTATGATGAGGTCGGCAGGTACACTACACATGTTCGGCGATCTTGCAATAACCAGGCGCGTTGTTAGTGACGCCAAACGGCACTACTTCAACCAAGCCCACACAAAAGTCATTTCCTGCACATTCCACGCCCCCTCCAACCTCCTCGTCGTAGGGTTCTCATCCAGTGTCTTCGGTCTCTGGGAAATGCCCGACTTCACCATCCACACCCTCAGCATCTCACAAAAGCGCATCTCGTCATGCGCGATTTCACCGTCCGGAGAGTGGCTGGCGTTCGGCGCATAGAAGCTCGGCCAGCTTCTCGTATGGGAGTGGCAGAGCGAAAGCTACGTGCTGAAGCAGCAAGGTCACTACTTCGACATGAACACCCTCAGCTACTCCGCGGACGGGCAGAACGTCGCGACGGGAGGGGACGACGGAAAAGTCAAAGTATGGAATACGACCTCTGGATTCTGCTTCGTCACCTTCTCCGACCACACCGCCGCGGTGTCGACAGTCGAGTTCGCGAAACAGGGGCAAGTGCTTTTCAGCGCGTCATTGGATGGCACAGTGCGCGGGTACGACTTGATTCGGTATCGTAACTTCCGAACTTTCACATCGCCGACCCCGGTGCAATTCTCCGCACTCGCGGTTGACCCGTCGGGAGAGGTCGTGGCCGCTGGATCGATCGACAGCTTCGAGGTGTTCATGTGGAGCGTGCAGACGGGCAAGCTGCTCGACGTGCTGACGGGGCACGAGGCGCCCATCAGCTGTTAAGCCTTCTCGCCCCCAGGAACATCCTCGTTAGTGGGTCATGGGACGAGTCCGTGCGACTATGGAGCGTGTTCGGTCGCTCGAGGCAGGTTGACCCCTTCATGCTTGGCGCGGAGGTCCTTGCGGTGGCGTTCCGACCGGATGGGAGGGAGATTGCCGTATCGACGCTGAACGGGCAGATCGCGTTCTGGGATACGGAGAAGCAAAAGCAAACGAGCCTCATCGAGGGCAGGAAGGACGTCTCGGGAGGGAGGAAGCAGGAAGACAGGGTCACAGCTGCCAACAGCGCGAGCGGCAAAGCGTTCAACAGCCTCGCGTACACGGCGGAGGGCTCGTATCTCATCGGCGGCGGGAACAGCAAATACGTGGTCATTTACGACGTTCGAGAAGGCGTCATGGTGAAGAAGTTCCAAATCAGCGAGAACCTGTCGTTGGATGGCACGGAGGAGTATATCGACTCGCGGAAGGTCGGGGACGCCGAGATCGACGACCGGGGGGACGAGAGCGAGTTGGAGGACCGGTTAGACACGACGTTGCCAGGAGCTCGGAACGGAGACATGTCAAAGCGCAAATATCGACCTGAAGCGCGAACCACATGCGTGAGGTTTTCTCCGACAGGACGCACTTGGGCTGCAGTCTCCACCGACGGGCTTCTGATTTACTCCCTCGACGAAGCGATCACGTTCGACCCATTCGACTTGACGGTGGACCTCACACCCTCTTCGATCATCGCAACGCTCCAGAGGAAGGAGTACCTCAAAGCCCTAGCCATGGCCTTTCGACTGAACGAGAAGCCCCTCATCCAACGGACCTACGAATCCGTCCCGTCCGCAGACATCACCCTCTTGGCCAGAGAGCTCCCCGTCACTTACCTTTCCGCGATGCTCAAGCTCGTGGCAAGCCACATGGAAAGCTCGGTGCACATGGAGTTCGACTTGCTTTGGGCGAGAGCGCTGCTGTTGGCTCACGGGCGATACCTCCGCGAGCGGCCGACCGATTTCGCGAGCGTTTTCCGGGCGCTGCAGAAAGGGATTAGGACTTCCAAGTTGGTATCGCAAAGACGTACGTCGTTTCGAGTGTCTTTTGTACGATCTTAGTACTTATACACACCGCAGATCCGACGAAAATACATCGACGTTGACATACCTTGTGGACCAGACAGCTCTCAAGGCGGCCCCCGGAGACCTTTAGAGGATAGGCACTGCGCTAGACTCGGAATTGCTGCTGATATAGACTCATATGGATCTGTTTATTACTATAGTATGTTCAATAGAATATTGATGTTCCTATCATGTCGCTAGAACCTGTTCGAGCCTGGCGTGGCTGAGGCGTGGGCACTGCTCTCGACCAAACAAACAAACTCCCAAAACGAGAAAAAGTGGCCCGTCTCGATTCGAATCCCATCCGCCACTTCTCCCCATACCAGCTGTTCATATCTGTAAGCTCCTGCTCGCTCAGCTCGCTCAGCTATTTTGTCATGCTCTAGTCACTGATATCTTTCTTTTCCTGGCTTCATTTGTCCCTTTCCCCAACGTCGTCTGTCTGTGTTCAAGTTAACGTTCAGCATGGGAGACCACCGTCAGTCCAGCAACCAACAGAGCCAGTCTGGTCAGCCTGGCAAAGCCTCGAATAACTCAAAGGGCTCTTCTACATGTATTTGACACTTTGCACTCTGTACCGCTTCCACTTCTGACCTTTTCTCCTCATCGTCTGATAGTCCATCCGAGCAACGGTCCTCCCCAGGGCCCACACATCTCGGTATCGCAGCAACTACCACAGCCATTCCTCTTTCCACAGGGACTTTTCTTTTTGAATCCGATTCCTTCCACTTTCCCCGGTACGTTTGAGAGTGCCATTTGAGATTCGCCTCGACTGACCCTTCCTGTTCGCGCTTCCGGCATTCCGAGCAGGCCCATTCTACGGTTTCCCAAGTCGGATATGACGCTTTCTCTTCGTCTCTACTTTGAAAACTAACATGTTCTGTTGGATTTTAGCACCATCCTTCAATCAATGGACCCCCGGGCCTTACTACGCATCACCAGCAGGCCCGGCGTTTCCCGGCCATGGCCCGGCTATGGCACAACCAACGGGACCTATGTATGAAACCGGCACCGGGATTTCCATGTACGAGTCTCAGTCGTTGAATCAAGGTTTGTCTGGCGCGCTGGAGGGGGCTGTTGTCCAACATGCTGAACTTCCTTCTGGCGTCAGGACCCTCATCATCAGCAACTGCAGCGGCAAACGTGCAAAGTATGACAATTCTTCCTTTGATCTATTCCGACTCTTCTAACCCCCACTTTTCAAGGCTCGGGATCCGAGCCATCCGTGAAAAACAGAGTAATGTTGGGAATACAAAGTCAGGTTTTGGTGGACTACACGGCGGAATATCGCAGAGACTGACTTCCTCTCAACTCGACAGAACCTCGGAAAGCGGTGTCAATTCCGCAAGCTCAAGGTAGCTGGTGTCAATATACTACGGTTTCTGTATAACTGATTGTGTCCTCCGTGTCCAGCGTCGGTTGAAGACATCCCAAAGCGGACAAACTGCCGCCTAGCTCGACTTCCCACCGACGCGAAGCTTGGGGTATGTGGCCTCGATCTCTTGACTCTTTCCATTCTTCGGGGCTTACTTTGGATTTTCCTTAAGCTTCTTGAATGTATGGATGCGGAATCGATACTGCGTCTTTGGGGGTATGATCAGAGCTTCCGCGCGGTGCTCTCCCACCCGCACAGTAACGGCATCTGGGCCTACCTCCAAGAGGCTTCTGGGTTGCGGCCATTCACAGAGAGGCGACGTGCAACGCAGCAAGAAATAGAGATTATGAAATATACCCTTTTTGAGTCGTGCGAAGTGGGTGATGCTTCTTAATCAAGGGACACCTCATCTAAAATCGTTGCCGTAGTCGTGCAGCGCTCGGGATGCCCCTCGTCAATGGGAGTGGGGTTCGAGATATTGCCACAGATGTCTCCCGTTCAAGTAAGCACTTCACTGTCCTTGACGTACCATCCGGTGGCTGACTAATTCACCTTAGAATTATCTCCCGCGGGGATTTCGACCGAACATACGGCCCGACGTTCAAGTCTTTTCCAGGAGCCATTGGGACGATAACATGGATGAACCCGTGTAAGCGGTCAGGTGGAACATCCGAGCGTCCTGACTGACTTCTGCTGCTCAGCTCGGGTCGCCGGACTTGAAGGTACCAAACTTAGCGCCGAAGGGCTCGAAGTTCAGGATGGATACACGCAAGATAAATGCTATATCGCTCTTCGTCAGACTGTTCAATCTGCGGTTGACGCAATCAGCAAGGTCGTCGCTCAGAAACCTACAAGCTTGAAGGAATTGCAACTTCAGGACATAAAGGGGATGATTCGGGGTGAACAAGGGCGGGCTCGAGACGTAAGTTGTTCGGAGCGTCTTTCCCGGACCGGAGATCAATTTCAAGTCATTTAGCTCTATGCGGCTCGCGAACGTCAAGAGCAGAATATTGCAGAGATAGAGCGATTGGGCGAAAGAAGATCCCGGCGGTTAGTTCAGGTCTAGAACTATAAGTTGCGGTTATTGATAATAGCTGCTCAGAGTCTCCCCCTTGATCATGGGCATAAGGGGCTTGAAGCTATGTGAAAATGACATCCCAAGTCCCGCTCACCCGACATGGCGTCACCTGGTTTACCGAGGAGAGGAGTTGACGGAAGTCGGTTCGTACAAGGACTCAACGTCTTGCTAGTGATCGCGGTTTTTGACGGTTATCAACCTTCGAACAGAATGGGTAGGGATTAAGCAACGTCTGATCCAACTCTTCAAAGCAAACCGGAACATGCGACTTGCACCTGTGCTTAAGGCTGTCAAACCACCTGTACCATCGTCGGTCGCTATTCCGAAGTACGCCTACCCTGGAGACATCACCCACCTAAGACCCGGAAATCTTCCTACAAATGTTTTTCTAAACGTAAGCATGCTTTTCTCTCTGCACTGTTGACTGGTACCATGCTGAGCTCGACCGAGGGTGATTCAGGTCTGCGCATACCTCGACCTTCCGACTGTCTCTACTCTTGAGAAAGCGTCAAGAGATACCAGTTCCGTACTTCGAAGCAAAAAAGCCAACTTCGTCTGGGGCTCTATCCGAAGGTCCATGGGCTTGACAATGTCATTCAAAGACTGGCCTGAAAGGGAATTCTTGGCATATTGCTTGGGACGTGCCTGTTCGGTAAGTCCCATATGTGTTATATCCCGTAACAACCCGCGAATTAACTGTATATTATTTTCTTTTCTTTCAGACCTGTGGGAAGGAAGGCCTCAATATCCCCGAGCTTGTGTCTACGTTATGTGGAAACTGTTTCCAGTCGAGGCAAGTTACCGGTTCGACTGCGTTTTCGCATGTATTCACCAAATTTTCGCCGATCTGAACTAGTGTTACAAGTGCCAACAGCATTAGGGCAAACCTTGGTCTAAGCATTCAAAGCGTCATTGTCGAGGCTTCGACCAGTAAGAAAGATCAGAAGCTTTGTGGTTACCCACCGACCCAGCTTCACACTCTCCTCTCTTCACAGAAACCTTCGCCAATATGTCGTGGATATCCAGCTCTACCTCTAAGAAGAGTAAAGGACTTGTTCGACCGGCTTACGCTCACGCCTTGGAAACGTGGGCTCGTGAGCTTTCGCAAGACTTAAGGCAAGAAATCCCGGATGACCTGCTCGCAGAACATGTTCGCGGCCACAGCTCTCGATCCTTGACTGCACGTATCCTCGACTAGACACTTAGACACAACTGCTGAAAAATCACTCCCGGACAGGTTGCGAAACAGTGTAAGCAATGGCAGAACGCGCGAGATCCAGATAACACCCGGCTATTCATCCGCCGGTCAGAAGAGTGAGTGACAAGTCCCAATTTAATGAGCCCTAAACCATATCGCAACCTAACCAAAACCACTCAGTCTCATGGATAGGATATCGCTCGAGTGGTCTCGCGAAGACGCGTGGGTCGCAATGCGGCTTGACGATTGTGACGAAATCGTCCAAAAGCCTTACCCATTTTCGGACCGAGGTTAGTCGAACTTCTGTAATTTCCGACTTGTAAAACTGAGGATCTACCGCAGAATGGCTTGTTGTTAGACCCGCTATTGCTAAGCTACTACACAAGAGCTGAGCGAACGTCCTGGGTAGAAACGAAGGGCGCCGTTGCTGGACCGCTCAACCCTTCGTAGACCTCATCTTGTGTAGATTAAACCCAATGATAATGCTTTGTATCAGATAAAAGCTGTGGAAAGCATGTCAAGATCTTCAATTTTTGTATCGTTGATCGCAAAGGTACGCTGACCTCCCCTTGGACCGGTTACTCTGAGGAAGTGGACCCCGAGGGCGCAGTTCTTGAAAGAAGTCCCGGAGCAATTCCCCATCTACCGGCCGCTATTTTTACGCTGCTATTAACCTGTGATACAGTTTTGTCCAATTTTTTTCAGAGTCATTACATAGTGAAACCGGGGCAGGTCTCTTGGGGGACCTGGACCATTTTGAGGTATACCGTCGTCAGGGGTTCACCTCCTTCCATCTCGACGTCTCTGTCTATCGTAGTTGTCAGCCAAAATCGGGAAATGACGAACATCCGTGATATAGTATCGCTCATGTTTGAACAAGGTGACGCGCTTACGTAACATTTGGGCTTATAAGAAACCCTGAGAACTCATCGAACCTGGTTTGTCTTTCTCCACCACCTACCGATTTGGAAATAAACCGGAAGCGGTAAGTCATCCTTCCATCATCTTGCGATGCCAAGATGCACCATTCTCCAGTCGATTACTTCCTCCTCACCTCTTTGTCTCGACTTACCTGCAGGTCAGAAAAAACGATGAAACCTTCTGCCGTCCCCTCTCTGCACCCTTCATCTCTGCGACCGTAGGTCTACTTAGCATCCGTCTCGACGATGTCCTCACCCTCATCGCCATCTTTCTTCAAGAACTGCACGGCTACCTTGACTATTGAGTGAGACTCACGCCGAGCCCCGCTGACTCCTTTTGGAATATCTTCGAACCAGATGTACGCATTTTCACGCTCGGTTGCCGTCAAGGATGGTGGGTTACGACTGAATCGACTAGCCTTCATCGCAATAACTCACGGATTCCACCCCTTTTGACAGCCCTATCTGGAGTTTGAAAGAATTGCGCCATTAACGCAGGAGGTGAGCTGATTCGTCGAAGCCCTGACCCGCAGTCTGACATCGAACACGGGGATACAGCCATCCGCGGCTACTTTTCTTCTCGTTTGACTTTTTATTTTTATTCTTCTGTTTACGGCTTCCTTCCCTTTGTGACTTCTTTCACTCTTTCTGTCCTCCGTTAAACTTCTGCTTCTTCCTTCTCCGTTTTTTATTTTATTTTTCTTTCATTTCTTCGCTGCCGTGTTTTGAGCCGTAAGTTCCTTTCCTAACTGTTTTGCCGGAACAACGGCTGACGCGAGCCCTCTCTTTTTCAGGTAGGTGACACAGGAGCGCAGTCGCGATGTGCTAAGGTGCATCGCTCGCGCCGTTGGCGTATGACTGCTCGATCCGAAGACCCCCCGGCAACGTACGGTGATCCTACCCTCTCACAGTGAAAGCTGTGCAAAAGCGGCGGCCATAGGGTGGAAGCGTCTACCGTCTCGAGTGAGTGGTGTTGGCCGCCTTACGCGTTGTGCTCAACTTCTGACAAGCATCGTTACAGCGATTACCGCTTCTGAGGAAATGGGATTCGAAGCCGGAGTCGTGCACCTCCTCGCGGTGGTCCCGGACGTTGACAAAGCACGCACGCAACCTCAAATTCCTTCAGTATCTCCATCGGTGAGTCTTACTTGGCTGCCCGTTTTCTCGTTGCGTATTAAGGGGTCGGCAGGAACTCTATACACCTTCAGCGATCTTGCAACAACCAACTGCCCGTTGTTAGTGACGACATTCGAACTCTCTGATCCGTTCTTCGACTTCTACAATCGCTTCTTTACCCGTTCATCTGCATCAATTTAACGTTTCCCACTATTATCGTCTCGAGCCCGACGAGCCTTCACGCTGGCAGCGCACTCGCGATTGCCTTTAAAGATTGAATACATCTCGTGTCACCGATTCCATCGCAGCATCCCTTAAGCTGCGCCCACTATTGAACTCGTTTTCGATTTACATATGACGTATCAATACTCAAGACGGGGTGAAGGTAGCGTGATAAGAGCTTTCCGCCCTCGATATTGCACAGAAATCACCGCAAGGTCCCCAACACATGAAAATAGATAGATCGCATAATGTAAACCATTCTGTTCTAGGCTATATCGTTCATGCGACTGAAGACCCCACTCATATCCAGGAGCCACCATCCGTGAAGGCTCGACCTCGCTCGCGCTCCAAAGTTTGAAGAGACTTGATCCCAACCTTCTTCTCCTCTCGTCGACCTTTACCACCGATACCATCACCCATTCCAAGGGGCGCGCCACCCGATTGTAGCAACATCAAGGTTGCCTTGATGACTGCCATTGGGTTACGGGAGCCGTGGACCTTGGCGGAAATATCCTTGATGCCGGCGGCTTTACACACCTAAGTAGTCGAAGCGTAAGCTTTGATGTAGGTGCAACATTGACAGGATGTTGAACGACTTACTTGGTGCACGTAGGGATTGCACATTAGGCCGAAACCTCTTGGCCGCGGTCGAAGGTGTAACTCGGTGCTTCCGAACTTGATGCGCATATCGGTCCAAATCGTCCGCCCTTCGAAGAGGTCGAGAGAGTCGCAGTTCTTGAAGGCGTTAGCAGTTGCCTTTGCGATCCCCGTCGCCTGGTCATCCGACTTCGCGTCTCCGAAACCGACGATTCCCTGTCCATTTCCAACGACGACTCCGTAATACATGCTGGAGATTTTGCCCTTGCCCGTCTGGTGCACAACGCGTTTTCGGAGAAGGACATATGTGTGCTGATTGTGCCGGTTAATGGGTGGACGAGCCTTGAGGTCTCGCTCCGCCTCGCCGGAGAGGAATGGGAATGGGGGAGGGTCGTTCAAGAAGGTGACATCCGTGTCGGTCTTGTCGAATAGATCGCGGTTGGGATCTTGACTAAGACCTGCGGTTTCTGTTCCGTGGTCCCATGCGTCGAGAATAGGATTCACGTCAATGACGCGAGGATAGGATGCGCCAGGCTTTTGGGCCAGTTGCTTGGTGAACAGTGGGCGGCGGCGACGCCGTCCTTGTGTCGTTGGCTCGGATTTTGGAGCTTGGGGGATTTCGGTGGAAGTTGATGCTAGCCTTATCCCTCTAGCACATTGAGATGGAGCTCTCAGCACCCGAGTCGTTGAGAATAGCGTGCGTAGCATGGGTGAAGCAGCGGTCGGGGTCAGATTTTGGGATAGACCAGGAAATCATCCCACGGTTTAACTCGACTTCGATAGGGTTCAATATTCTTGGAGTGCACGTGATTACAGCTGGTTCTACACGATCTTTGCTATGTGTTTTAGGCTCGCACTCTTGGTCTTCTTTACTAACACGACTCGGAGCAGACCGCCTATGCAGTTATGATTGGGCCCATTCTGAGCCCCGGTTTCCGTGATATTTGAAGTTTCCGGTTCTTCGTCAAGCTACTATCACTACAGTTTCTATCCACGTATTTTCGATTTTGAGAGTGACTCCAATGTGCGCTCATCATCTATCCCTGATCTGCAGTACTAAGCCCTTCCTAGTTAACATTTGCAAACCCGCGTCAAGCATCATCGAGATTGGTACGTATTCTCCGAAACGGGCTTTCCGAATGAGATTTCAGTCGGATGACCTTTTGCTTGTTAGTCGCGCCTTTGACAATCTGTATATCGGACTTGGGTAACTTGGTTACCTTCGGGATAGTTCAATAAGCGACGCACACTTCCTAGCGCGAACCCCTTCATACTCACTCCACTTAGGAACTCAACGAGTTCTTCGTTCGCCTCACCGTCTACTGGATGCGCTCCAACTGCAATCTCTGCATCCGCAGCTAATCCGTTGTCTCGCTCGCGGAAGGAAACGATAGATGAAGCTTGCCGAGGTCTTAAGCGCACATGAACGTTCAGCGTATACTC
>WSUD01000160.1:0-29018 GCA_019633495.1 Tulasnella sp. 427 | reverse complement strand
ATTTCGTTGGATTCTGGGCTGGGGTTACGAAGCTCGGGAAGGAAGGCGGTTCCTCTTCGTCGGGCGGTGGGATGGGTAATGTTGCGATTGGCGTCGAGGATCTTGAAGGCGAGGATCCGGGAGAAAATGATGATGATAATGGAGTAGGGAAGGCGGACCTAAAGACCTTGGCGAAGGGCATTGGTGGGAAGCAGATCGAGGATGTGCTGAAGGTGAGCTACATTGCGGCCTCTCTGACCATTCTGCCAGTCTCTAACCTTCGCTCGATCAGCACGATAAACGATACAGAGTGTTCGATCACATTCCGGAGGAGAGAGCAGGCTGGATCAAGGTAACGCTAGACTTCTCGGTCATCATCGACACCATCTGATCAAAACTGCGTTATAGGAATTCGTCTCGAAAATGTCGGCGCCAAAACTTTCGGTTCACGCTCCCGATAAATAGTCATCCTACAGTGAACTCCCAGACTTGTCTACTTTAGGCTAAACCTTGACGTCATAAATTCAATGAGCTCGTCTGACGAGCGGACCGCCTAGTTCTCTTTCAAATTTCGTGAGGGGGTCGCTTTATGTCATTGATTGATCGCATAACCAACTTACAGCAAGTGAGAACCGTGACCTTCCACTACTACCAGCATCGACCTGTTTTCCAAGGACGGAAAACAGCGACGTCTCTTAATTAGACTGATTATCCGTCTCTCATAATTATAACACTCTTCTATCACGTCCACCCTCGGTCGATAAAAAGAAGTTGGGATTCAAAGTCGGAAGGGATTCCTCGAGGGACTCTCTCGGTGTAATTGCGACTCTTTTTTGCGCCGGCGTGGAGCTGATTTCACAGTCATCACGACTGAAGGAGGCCCAAAGGGTGTTAGACTGTCCCTAGTTCAAATAGCATTCCCTGTCATATCAGGTATCACTGAGAGGTAGCCTAGTGTCAGATACAGCTGCCTATGTCGAACTGAGTGAATGGTGCAACGGAAACGAGAGACGGTATACGAAGGCGAAGAAACGACTACACGTGAATAACCGAGTGAATCAATACTTTTCTCGTAGAGAGACGACCACTGCATCCTTTCAATTGTTCACGCCCCATAACCTTTCTCGAGAAAGCCTTTCGTTTCCCCTAATCATCATCTCGCGAGACGGTCGAAACGTTCAGACCGAGAAGCCAATCAGGAAGCTCAAAGCTGAGCTCCAGGCTCAAATCCACATCACTAAATGCAACCTCTTCACGACCGAGCTCGGGAGACCTCAACTCGGGACTGACCCCAGCATCACGAACCCGTTCGAGATCGTCCGAGATCTCACTCCAATCGCGCGGGCCGGCCTGAGCTGGGAAGCTCATCTGACGGTTGATGTTCGGTGGGGCGACGAAGGAATGAGGTTGACGAGGCACGATCGCCGGCCAATCGGGGAACGATGAACTGGTGCCAGTGAGCGGAGCCCACGGCTGGTACACAGGATAGCTCGCAGTCCGGCTCAGGGGCACGCTTTGGTTCGGCACGGAAGGTGGAAGATCCCCGAGGCTTAGGTGCGAACGGTGGTGGAAATGACCTCGTCCCGGATTGACCCCGCGCTGGGTCAATCGGAAGTGGTGTCCGTTGAGCGGTTGGTAAACGGCGTCGGTGCTTGGGTCCGGCCTGTTCGCATCCCAAGCCATGCGTGGAATGATGCGAACAGGGACTGGACACATTGGCTGTAGGCTGGCGTGTACATGGGCAGGTTCGGTCGGCGGTTGCGGAAGCTGTTGGGGTTGTGGTTGTTGTTGGTGAGCTGTGCCTGCAGAAGCCGAGGCGTTGGCCACACGAGCCAGAATACGTCTAATTATCACGGAGTCCGGTGTTTCTTCAAGAGTGAAGCGAGGACGTCGCGTTGGAGGAGGACTAGGAGTATAAGGCACGACTTCCGCCTGGGCCTCCACTCCGCTATCGCTGGCAGGTGATAAACCCGCCTCGTCGACGACATCTGTTTCATCGGACCCATGTACCGTGTTGTCTGCAACTGCGGAGCGATGAAACTCTAGCACTGTCGTACCGCCGAAATCCCGATTGCTCGAGAAGTGATTGCGATACACCGTAAAGGGGAGCGCGAGATCAAGGGCCAAGACGGACTTGCTTTGGTCTTGAGTGTCGAGATTGGCAAAGGTTAGGAGATTTCCTTGACCGATGTTTTGGTCAATCGCGAACGCGACCCGTCTTCGAGGCGTGGTGGTTGCTTGAACGTCGAATGACGGAGAGTCGGGAAGTGGGATGTTCCTCGGGGACGCTACCCCGATCCGCGAGTCTCCAATCCGCTCAGTACAGTCATCCTCCCTGACAATGCTTGCTGGAGCTTCTAATGTAGACGATCCTGACGGAGACAGACTTCCCACAGAACCCAGCGAGCCAGATGACAGGGCTGGAGTAAGTGGGCCTTGAACTCGCGTTCCTTGTGATCTCTCCAGATGAAGACGGGTTGCTTTGACTGCAGCAAGAGTAGCATCCTGTTCCGTCAGACGCCGGTACAGCTGGAAGCAAGAGATGGTTCGAGTCAATAAAGATCCCGCTCGGCGCCGGAAAACGGATCCCGTACCTCTTCGTTGAGCTCCCTTTGCTCCTTCATAGAGACTTCGAGTGCGCCGAAAGCCTCCTCAGCTGCTTTGCGCTCGTCCTTCAGTTGCTTCTTCAACGCGTCCAAGTCTGCTCTCGACACCTCGGCTTGGGTCTTCACTTCGGCCAGCTTGGCCAAAGCAGCCTTGAGCAGCCTCTCGGTCATCTCGCAGTCTTTCCTCTGTTTTGCAGCCTCTTGCTGAGCTTCAATCACATTGCTCCAGGCGTCATTCGAGTCCCTTTTCGCGACGTCCAAATCCTTCTTCGTCCCGGCAAGCTCGACCAAAGCACACTTCAACTTCTCCTTCACGCCGTTGGCTTCCGTCCCCTGTATGTCAAGGCGAGCTTGAAAGAGCTCCACGTCGAGTCGCTCCGCCTGTTCATTTGCGTGGCGGACCTTCCGGGCAGCTTCTTGATGGCGCTCTTGGTACAGCTCGGCCTCGATTTGAGAGTCGACTAACGCGTCGGAGAGTCGGATGATGTTGACGCAGTACTTTGTGATCTGATTCTCAAGCTCATCGCTAAGGGCGCGCTGAAGGTGAAGGTCGTCAGTCCCATTTCGATCGGATGACGTAGAATCTAGAAGATGGGAGAGGCTTACAGCTTCAATTTCACGCATGCCTGCACATGCAAGATCGTCCTTGTACTGAGCAATATGGAAACAAAACAATGAGTCAAGCTCATCACATTGTCAGTTGGAACGAGAGGTGCTTACCTGCGCGACTTGATCGTCGAGATTGAGCTTCTCCCTCAAGACATCGCAGAACGAGGCTCTGAGGTTCTCGTAGTTGTAGTTTGCTTCGTCTAACTGGTGAAGAAGCAGGTCCTTGGAGCTTTTCTCCTTCTCCAAGTCATTGGCAGCTTTGACAGTCAGGCTCGCTCTCTCGAGTTCCCGACAGGCAACTTTAGCCTCTAGCTTGACGATCAAAGCCTTCTGCAGGAGGCAGTCGAGAGTCGCTTTGAGCTGTCGAGATACCTAATTATGAAGGTCAAAGCACAGTATCTCCAGTCAGTATACGAGCAGGGACTTCGTTGGCGGTGGCTTACCTTTCGACGACGGTAGGCGCTCGATACTTCGAGTAAGTAGACCATGCCGCTGAGAACCCCAAAGCACATCGCCGTCACCACGTCTTCGTCGTGCCAGAGCTCTTCCCAGTACACTTTTACTGTCCACTTGAACGTTAGAGACGTCGCTTCGGATGACGTCTGGGACGATTGCTCAACATCGAGTTGAACTTGCTCCCTGGTACCCTCGGCATCGACAACACGTTCTTGATGCCTGCTGACGCCCTCGGGACTTAGGCGTGTGGCCTGAGAGTTGACCACGTCGGTGAAGTAGATGAAAAAGGATTCGAGCGATCGAGGAGTGATGACAGTGGGGAGGCCGCGGCGCTCCGTCTTCGACGGACGCGGTAGGCCCTGAGTCGCGTCGGGCTCGTCCGCGTCAGATGCCGTATATTCTTCATAGCTTGGGCTCTTATGCATGCTCGAAGAAGTGGTATGAGTGGGATTGGTATGGTGGTTATCGTAGTCGATATTGGAATGCCGACTGGTGATCGTGACCGAGCCGCGGCCATCGCTGAGCGAGTCGGAGGCAACGACATCGGCGAGGGTAGGTACCAAAGGCTGTTCATGTGAAATGAGACCGGTGAGCTTGGTAGGGGACGTGGTGATGTGACTTGAAGGGGGAGCGGAACTGGTTCCCTTCGAGTCGTCGATGTTGTCCTCCGGCGAGATCGCGTTTTTCATGAGTACAACGCCCAGAATGATGGTGGGGATTAGGGCAAGCGGAGAGCCTCTGAGAGGAGGCATGGCCTGCGGTGGTAGATGGGGATTGAGGGAGGAACGGTGAGGATGTTGGGTTCGCGGTGATGTTGAGGAAGGTAGGATGGTGGTTGTGCGAATGAGGGGATAACAACGTCAAGTTCGCCGTTTTTCTACTTCCCGCCCCCCTTTTTGCTCCCATTCAACTTTTTGGACATTGAAATATCTCTCTGCTGTCGTTTTCAGGACATCGCAATTTGTCCCGAGAACAATTGGCAATAATAGGTCATCTCGATTTTGCCGCAGAACTTGGTTTTACAGTCATAAAGGGCTCAGCAATACTGAAAATCAACCGCTTATAAGTGTGGCTCCTACCTCTTACGCAAGTTAGCTGCTGTTCCTCTTCTCAATGCGACTTCGAAGCGGGAAGCTCGACCGTTGCTTAAGCCAAAGAGTTTCCTTCTCATAGTGGCCCCCTGGCGAGCTATGCTCCTAATAGCTGATTCTCGTTGATAACTCCTTGTCCTCCCGAAGACGGAAGACGGTGATCTTAGTCGTCCCGCAGGGCGTGAAACGCGTCTTCCGCGCGAAACGTGACCGTGGAACCCGCGGCGTTTTGCCTTCCCGGCCGTCCACAGGAACGTCATCCTGTCCTCTCGTCCACTGGGTTGCTTCACTCAAAGGCTGAGCCCTCAGCACGCAGCTCCACTGACTCGTAGTATCTCTCGTGTATTCTCAACCTGGTTATTGAGCTTTGAGTTCGCCGATTTCAGCTGGTCCTAACCTTCCCGACAGCCACTGCGATCAACAGCTTAGCAAACTCTAGGATTTCTCGACTTAGCGTGTATGAGCTACTCATACCTCTAATTCGAGGGAGCTCTACTCATCCAGGTAACAAGCACCCAACACGGGAGCAATTGCTGCCATGTGTACTGGGATGATATTCAAAGTCCTATATACTAAGTACTATATCTCCTACAACCAGTCATGGATCAGTACAGCCTAGGAGGTAATGCGAACATCAACTTGGGGATGTTACGGCGACTTGCTAATCGCCGCGAATCACACGGGCACGTGCCCCGCTGGAACGGCATCCAATCCGATCGCCGTTCAGCCCTAACACACGACCACACTCTTTTAGTTCTTTTCTCCTCCACCTGTGCCTTTAAAAGCCATCACTCTCATTTCAGTGAACTCCTAGTCCGGGACTAGGCATCTCGCTCGACCACATCAACCCACAAAAGGAACAAGAACCAAGAACAACCACCACTCAGAAAACGATGTCGGCGTCACCGAAGCGCCCAGCGTCGCACAAATCCTTCACGGGCCACCACAATCTTTTGGAAGGTCGGCAATACGAGTTCGTGCATCCAGTCGCACCTTCTCAAGAGGCCAACACGGGTCTTTGGACAATTGGTCCAGGCACGGTCGTAAGTGCCATCGGTCCATTAAAATGAGAGTTTACAGCACCTTAGAGATTGACGTGTCTCGCTTTGAACGTAGATCTGGCGTATATGGCCAGCGGTGTTACTGCACTCAGCTTTCGCGGCAGGTCGGGGACAGTTGGATTGAATCATGGAGGTATCATGATTAGCTGACATTTTGTCTCTGCAGCTGTGGTCGTCACGTCGGACAAGACTCCGTACTACTTAGCGTACGTCGCGAGCGTTTTCCACCTATGACACCTTAGGAACTTCCAAATCCTTTACACAAAACCGTTTTAGTATCGCAAACTCGCTGTTGATCGTCATCGGTGTGGTGATTGGCTTTGTGATCGCTTATCGTGCATCAAGCGGGTAGGCTCATCCTCACACCATCAACCTTACGGTCGCTTTCTGACTTCCCATTAAACCAGAATCGACCGCTATACTCAAGGCCGAGCGATGTGGGGAGACGTCATCAAGACCTGCCGAACGTTCAGCCGCCTCATCTGGTTCCACGTACCCGCTCGAATGACCAGCTCGGGAGACCCAACGGAAGATGAAGTACGCCAGGCCATCGCAGAGAAGAAAACTGCACTCGGACTCATCGAAGGATACGCCGTCGGTGTGAAGCACCACCTCCGAGGCGAGACTGGCATCTATTATGCCGACTTGTACTACCTCACAGTAAGAACGCATAGGCGTACAGGGTTGACTCGTGATGGAGAGCACTCACTTTACTCTTTCCTCCTTACAGCTTCCGTTGCACCAAGGCACCGACACCGCCACGGCTACCATAAATGATGACGTGGACAGCCACTACGTTGGCTCCCCGCCTCCTGTCCAAATCACATTCAACCTACCTGAAAATCTCCGCAAACGCCCGAAGTACTCGGAACCACCACAAGCAGGGCCGTCCACCTCCCAGCCTAACAATGACTACGGCTCCATCCCGGACCCAACCACCGTCCGCAACGACTCCGAAACACGCCCTCTCCTTCCTTCAGCAATCCATCGAACGGAAACGGTCGACGAAGCAGTCGCGACGAGCTTCATCCCATTTTGGGGTGTGTTCCACTGGTTGTGGGATACGTTCACGTTGAAGAGTTTTAGGAAACGCGACAAGGACAACGATTACACCGGGGATGGGCATCCGTATTCGTACAGAGGTGGGAGGAAGAGGCCGAAGATTGCTGGGAGGGGACAGAATTTGCCATTGGAGATTGTTAGGGCGTTGAGCGAGTGGGTCGCTGCACTTGATGCGAGGGGCACTGCAGGTATGATTCTCCCGTAGCTTGCTGTGAGAGGTGTTGCTCTACGAGCACTGAGGCGGGATCATATCTTTACAGGATCACAATTGGGTGGTATGATGGGATGCTTGCAAGCCTTTGAAAACACACTTACAGGTGGGAAGAGATTTGATTTGCCAGTCACAACGGCAGACAAGATTGACGCATTCTCTTCATGGTCCGTTAGACTTAGAGAGGATTCTGACGACTCCTTTGCCTGTGTAAGTCGTCATCAGAGTAATGAACCATCCGATCCCGCTGACTTTCGTCCCTTTCAGTATTTACTCGGCTCATCTCCGGTAAGCCGAGACCGCTCGTTTGAGGCTTGATACAGGATTAACATGATCCACTCCATTCGACCATATCACAATAGACAGTAAGTCAGAGAGACTATGCTATCGTTCGACAGGACTGACAATTCCCCTCCGCTCTTCAGCACTGTTTGGCTCTACCTTTTCTTCCTTCCCTTCCAGCTCATTGAACCGCTCGGCTATCTCACAATCCTCGCAGTTGCGATTGCGTCATTCTTATATCTCGGCTTCCTCGCCGCCGGTGAAGAGATTGAACAACCATTCGGTCAGTGGACAATCGTCGAGATATATCCGGCGACTGAGAGACATTCTCTGAAATTAGGTTATGAGGAGAACGACCTCGACCTCGACCTGTTTATTCGCGAGGTAAAACCTGAGTGCTTGATTGCGTGTACGAATCGCTGATTTATTTCTCATTTCTTTCCGCCAAACGTAGATTATCCACGTCAACATCGACTCGCTTCTCGCCCGAAGTGCACCGAATTCATATGGTGCGCTCAAGCCGAAGGACGCACCGGGAGCCGACTCCCAAGGAAGGCTAGCAGACGCGTGCAAGGCGCAAATTGCGGCAAAGGAGGCTCAGGCGAAACAGAGGCAACAGGCGCAGGTCGTAGCTGATACCGCAGATGAGCTCCTGTCAGCGTGATACCAGGTGATGACCATCCGGAAATTGTCATCGTCGCTTATACCCTTTCATATCTTATTATGGATATCGGATGTGATGCTTTATTTCGTTATACGGGACTTCTCGGACCTGCAGGTTTGGTCTGCTCGGTAGTGACTGACTGTCTTCGGGATCGACAGGGACGCCAAGAGGCCTCTTAGACCGGAGGGCCGATTACTTAAACTTGACTTCCCGGAGCCGTCGGCTCTTATCCGGGAGCCTTCGAGAGCTGTCTCTTCGTTCGTTCGTATTAGAAAGGCGATGCTCGGGTCCTTCTCCAGCCGTCCCGTTGACTCAGGCCAGCATGCCCGAAGACACCGTTTCCATCAGCGACTTCTGCCTTACCTGAGCTCCTGCTCATCAAGTGAAGAAGCTTGCACCATCATACTGCTGACGATGTGGATCGGATCATTGCAGAGACCAGAAAAATCACGCAGGGAAAATTTCCCATTTTGGTAGGTGGCGGGTTAAGGCGTGGGATGTGCACAGCTTTGTCTCCAGGGGAGACAAAAAGCGGTCCCGGCCGTCTCCTTGGAATACGTACGACTCACATAACTCCCTCACTGCCGGAATTTATAAAGACTGACGTATGTTGTGCTTTGCTACCTCAGACGATTCAGGCATATTGTCTCCCCTTCCCATCGCTCGACACAACAGAGCGTTTCAAAACCCATCTAATCCAAACACAACTCACAAAACCATCCTCAGTCGACCATGAAAGCTCTCACCACGAGTCTCGCCAGCAGAGTTGATGCTTTCTTGACGGAGTCCTTTGCTCTTGACGATGTCGTCGGCGGGTAAGTCTCAAGTGCTTGCGGTTTTTGGCCCCCAGACGCTCGGCTCACTCTGGGCGTCCAACACTAAAGTAATCCCGACGAAGAGATTGCCATCTGCCAAGCCATCGAGCTTGTGGTCCGACGACGACGGAATAGACGACTCTTGATCAACCGAATGCCAACGGACGTTATCGACCTAGTCTTCAGCTATGCTGTCGATCTCAATGAGGTCCACAACCTGGGGACCACTCTGGATGAGCTGGAGGAGCACCGCAAGCTTCTCTTCACCATGCGTTGCGTGGCTAAGTCTTGGAACGATTTCCTAGTTTCCGGTCCTCGGTACTGGCAAGCGGTCAACCTCCGAACCCCATCTTATGTCCTCCAAAGCATCCTGGAACGTGCCGAAAACGCACCTCTCTGCGTCTATTCTATCGACAAGAACGAACGCCGTAGTTCCGATACGATCGACATCGGTATGACTCAGAAGTATCTCATGGATTCCGCCCCTCACATCCGGACGATCCGCTCGGAGGAACGACGGTATTTGGATCTATGGAAGGGCTTCTTCAGGTTGAGAACGCCGGCACTGGAAAGCTTGAACATCACGGCTGCAACCGAATGGTCAAATTCCATATCAGACACGGTTGCGGAGTGGTTGGGGAACGATTTGCCAATAATACAAGACGTCTCCGCAAGGGGGTGGCAACCACCAGCCAACGCGATCTGGCTAGGTAGCCTTCAGGCCCTCACTCTCATTCGACCAATCCGGGTCGATCACAATCTACTCAACGTCTTATCTCGGTGCACTGGACTGGTAAACCTCCGCATGGAGGTGTCCAGCTCCATCTGGACCGGAGAGGACGAGTTGTCGTTATCCAACCCTCCCAAAATCTCGTTGCCAAACCTGCGAAACCTGGATCTCGAATTCGACGACCTGTTCGACATTCGTTACTTGGTCCGCCAACTGGATGTTCCTCGAGACATCCCCGCATCACTTCGTATCGTGTACGCACCCAACTCCGAGGAGCTCGTCGAAGACCTCGCGCACTTCATCTTCCCTCCTCCCCCGCCCGACTGCACGAGATCCCCCAAACCTCCAACCACCTCCACACTCGAAGTGCACAGCACGCCCAGCCACTCGCCTCCCGTCACGTACACCTCTGGCCCCAGGTCAATCAAGTTCGCAGCTCCGGAAAGGACGGACGAATGGGATCTCCTCTGCAACATCCTCATCGTCCTGCAAAACCGCCTGAACAACCCCAGACTCCACGTGCTAGTTGACTCCCCGACCGAACGCCAGGCGGACATTGTCCGTCGTCTCGGGAACTTAAACGTCACATCCATGTGCGTAAGCAACGGCATCGTGGGGTCTACACACCTCGACGGGGTCGCCGCCGCGGTCGCGAGCCGGCACGAGAACTTACCTTCCGGCCCCAGCGTTGTGGACGAGCAGGTGTGGCCGTTCGAAAACCTCAGGGAGCTCACGTTTGAGAAGACCGATATTTCGCTGGGTATTTTGACCAGGGTCGTGGGCATTCGCCAGAAGTACTTGAGGGAGAACAGCAAAGAGTGGATCAAGAAGATTGTTTTGAGGGAGTGTAGCCTGAGGGGGGTAAACTTCACTTTGCCCAAAGCGACGGCGCAGTTGGAGAGGATTGGGGTGGAGCTCGTCGCCGAAGGACGCAAGTATAAAGGGAAGGAGTGAAGTGGTTTCCCTTACCTTTCGCTTTTATTCTGTCTCCAAATTGATACCCTATTTATATATTATAAGCTCTTTCCATATTCTTGAGTATACAAAGTGGGTCCGCCATGGGGGCCTACCCGACTGGCAAGAATCGCTACCCGGTAGACTTCGTTGAGCTTGATACTGGTATTGGCTGTAGAACGTAAATGGGACGGGTTTGACTATTTTGTTTTTCTGGCGGGAAATTTCTCAAATTAGCGAGCGTTAAGTTATGACGTAGGATGTGCACAGCCTTTTTCTTCCAGGGAGCGGAAGACGTGCGACTCGAGTCCCTCAGCTACCGCGATCTGTCAGGACTCGCATAACTTGAGTCTGAGAACTCAAGCATTCTGTCACGCCATCGCCTGATACAACAAAGCGTCGATCCCCTTCTCCAAAATACACCTAATCCAAAAGCCGCACGCAACAAGTCCTCCAACAATTATGAAAGCTCTTACAACCAGCCTCGCTAACCGAGTGAACGTCTTTCTGGAAGAGTCATTCGTTTTCAACAACGTCGTAGGCGGGTAGGTCACTGGTGGTCGGGTTTCTATCGCCCCTGCCCTCAGCTCACTCTTGTCTGACGATTGCACTCCCTCCGCAAAAGGAATCCCGAGGAAGAAATTGCCATCTGCCAAGCCATCGAGGTCGTAATCAGACGACAGCGGAACAAACGACTACTGATCAACCGAATCCCAACGGACGTTATCGACCTCGTTTTCAGCTATGCTATCGATCTCAGTCTGGTCCACGACCCTAGCACCACTCTGGACGAACTCGAGGAGCACCGCAAGCTTCTCTTTACTATGCGATGCGTATCGAAACTATGGGACGACTTTCTCGTCTCCGGGCCTCGGTACTGGCAAGCCGTTAATCTCCGAACAGACTCAGACACAGTCCAAAGTATCCTGATACGCGCTGAAGACACACCGCTCTGCGTTTACTCCATCGAACAAAGAGACAAATCTGCCAAACGGATGATCGACTTCGGGGCGAGGCAAAAGTACCTCTGGCTTTCCGGTACTTCCATTCGAACAATCCGCTCAGAGGATCGCAGTTATGTGGTTCTATGGAAGGCCTTGTCCGAAAAGGGCGTGCCGTCATTGGAGACCTTGAATCTTACAGTTGCGACCGAATGGTCAAATCTTATCTGGGACCTGATCGCGGAGTGGTTAGGGAATGACCTACCGATGCTGCGAGATGTCACGGCGAGGGGGTGGGAGCCACCAGCCGACGCGACCTGGCTCGGCAAGCTTCGTACCCTCACGTTCCTTCGGCCCACACAAGTCGATCGCAACTTGCTCACCGTCCTATCTCGATGCACTGAGCTGAAAAGTCTTCGCATCGAGACATCTGGCTCAATCTGGGTTGAAGAGGACGAACCGCCGTTTATAATCCCACCAAAAATTACGTTGCCGAACCTCCAGAACCTGGATCTCGACTTCGAAGACTTGCTCGAAATCCGTTACCTAGTTCGCCAACTGGATGTTCCGCGAGACATACCCGCATCCCTTCGCATCATGGACGCACCCAACTCTGAGGAACTCGTCGAAGACCTCGCGCACTTCATTTTCCCCCCTCCCCCACCTGACTGCACCAAACCTCCCAAACCTCCAGCCAAGGTCACGCTCGAAGTACACGACGTGTCCAACTACTCGCTCCCTGTCACGTACACCGCTGGCCCCCGGTCAATCAAGTTCACTGTTCCAGAGCGGACGGACGAATGGGACCTTCTCTGCAACATCCTTATCGCCCTCCAGAATCAGCTAACCCACCCTTCGATCCACGTGAAAGTCGACTCCCCGGGCAATCGCCAGGCTGCCGTTCTCCGACGGATCGCTAACTTGAACGTCACCTCCATGTGCGTAAGCAATGGCATTGTGGGGTCGATGCACCTCGACGGGACCATCGCTGCGCTCGGGAGCCGGCATAAGAACCTACCCTCTGGCCCCAGCGTTGCAGGGGAGCAAATTTGGCCGTTTGAAGCCCTTAGGGAGCTCACGTTCGAGAATACGGAGATGTCGTTGGGTATTTTGGCGCGGCTCGTGGGCATTCGCCGGAGGTATCTGAGGGAAAATAGCAGAGAGTGGATAAAAAAGGTCGTGTTGAGGGAGTGTAATTTGAAGTGGTCAAACTTGACTCTGCCTAAGGTGACCGCGCAGCTGGAGAAGATCGGGGTGGAGCTTGTCGCCGAAGGGTGCAAGTATGAGGGGAAGGAGTGAAGTGTTTTCGTTTACTTTTCGTTATTATTCTATATACAGATAGATTTGGATACCCTATTTATCTCTTGCCATACTCTCTGTTGTACTGATATGTCGAAGTACCTCCGCAACTGGGGCCATGCCCAACTGGCAACAACCAAAATTGCTACCGGGGACGCTACTTTGGGCTTGACCACCGTCGGAATCACTGTCTACCAAAACCCCTTTCCTCATCGATATGAAAACGAGAACCTCTCCTTTTCCGCTACTTTGCGAGTCACGTGCACTGTATGACGTGACGCGGGATCTCCCTAGGATGAGTTCGTCCCGTCCTCGGCTTACGGTCAATGCCCTCCGGCGGGACAGGCACAGACCACGAAGTCCTTCAGAAAACTGATGGACTGATTGGACTGGTTTCGCTCCCCGGAGTTACTAATCCTGACCTTTGTGACGCGATACTTAGGGTCTTCGGCAAGTCGGTAAACACGTCACCAGCTGCAAGTCGAGTCCGGCTATCGGACAGCGGGACCGCTGGAGTTGCGGCTGAACTCTGTCGTATGGAAGCTCTGGTTCCTGTGTAGAGTGGTGAGTCGCACTGTTGAGACGAGCGCTGGAGGCACTGCACGGTGTTAAGCATCCCCGTAGACAGATTGCCGGGCTTCGGCTAGATACTGTGGCGTGGGAAGACGTGCAGTTTGCGGTTCCGAGACCTCCAGGACTACGCGAGGCCATCAAGATTAAAGGGCCAAGATACAAAGCAGACTTACATCCACGATCGATTAACTCATCTTGTTTTATTCCGCTGCACTTCACGCTCGAGGCACTTGTAACTCGGGCATCCGCAAGACGAAACAGAACACAGTAGCGTTTCAAGCGCATCATGCAACTTCTTACGACCGGTCTCGTTAGGAGAGTAGAGGGTTTTTTGGACGAGATCTTGGCTTCGAAGGATATTTTGGGCGGGTAGGTTGCGGCACACGCGGTCGACTTACTGGTCCTAACTGTGAACTCCTGTCCAACATTTTCGTAATGAAGTGGAAGTAATGACCTTGAAAAAGAAGTCGAAATGCATAGCGCCATCGAAATCATCCTGCGAAGATCACGGAACAAGCGACTTCTTATCAACCGAATGCCGACCGACATCATTCACCTTATATTCAGCTTCGCTTCCAGCCACAGTCAAATTCACGACCCCAGCACCACTCTCATTGTTCTCGGGGAACATCGCAAGCAGATCTTTATCATGCGCTGCGTGTGTACTCTGTGGAACGATTTCATCGTATCCGGTTCTCAATACTGGCAAGTCATCAACCTCCGAACTCCGTCCGGCATCATCCAAAGCAGTTTGAAACGCGCCGAAAACGCTCCCCTGTGCGTCTATTCCATTGAGAACAAGGACCGCCGCAGCAAAGAGGTCGTACAGCTTGAAGCGACTGAAAAGTACCTGCTGGATTCCATCACCCATATTCGAACGATCCGCTCGGAGGAGCCTCGATTTTTACCGCTGTGGAAAGCCTTGTTGAAGCAGAGCACACCTTTGCTGGAGACCTTGAAACTCACCGCTAGGAATGACTGGTCGGGTCTCGGCTCTAACTTCCCAATTGCCGAGTGGTTGGTGAACGACCTGCCGATAATCCGAAACGTCACGGCGAGGGGTTGGCAGCCGTCTCCTGACGCTATCTGGCTAGGCAACCTTCGAAGCCTTGCCTTCCGTGCGCCAATGTTAATCAGCTCTAACCTCCTCAACGCTTTGACACGGTGCACTGGACTCCTAAAACTCCGCATCGAAGGGGACGGTGACGACTCCTGGCAGGCCGACGCGACGGCCCAACCAAAACCTTCAAAAATCGCTTTTCCAAACTTACAGATCCTGGAACTCGAACTCGAGCCCGTAGTATACATCCGGTATCTCGTCCGTCAACTAGAGGTTCCCCGCGAGACACATGCGTCGCTTCGCTTGGTGCATCTTCCGCACTCCGAAGAACTTGTCGAAGACCTGGCGTACTTCATCTGCCCTCCTCCTCCTGACGGAGCCAAGTCCATTAAGCCTCCTTCCACGGCCACCGTTGAGGTGCATACCATCTCCAATCATAATATCCTCGCCATCTACATCTCAGGAACTCGGTCGGTCGCGTTTAAGATTGACCCACTGAATCAATGGCCTGATCAGCCTACATTCGAACACATCATTACCACTATCAATGGTCGACTCAATAAGCCCCAAATTTCTGTCCAAGTCGATCCACATAGCGGAGGCCAAGCTGAAGTCCTCCGAATCCTAGCAGACCTCAACTGCGTAAAGTCGCTCTGCATCTCCAACAAAGTTTCGGACCAGTGTTACCTCGATATGCTCATCGCCGCCATTGCAGACCCTTGCGAGTTCCTACCGTCAGGCATTAGCGTGCCGGGAGAGCAGTTCTGGCCGTTCGAGGCCTTGAGGGAGCTCATTTTCGAAAACGTCGACGGCGCGTCATCCGAGGTCGTGAAGCTCGTCGGGAAGCGGTGGCGGTATTTGAAAGCTAGCAAAGGACGTTGGCTAGATAGGGTAGTATTGAAGGGCTGCTTGGGAGGGCTGTCGCTTGCAAGGACCGGGACAAATTTGGAGGGGATGGGGGTGGAGCTCTTCGTAGATGGTTGCAAGTACAGCGAAAAGGATTGAAAGAATTTAATTGCAGCTTGATGTGGTGTCTCACTCAATTGAATGCGGTCTTTGGTTTTTTTTAGGTGATTGTCCTGCACCTCTGCAGCAGAACCGAGTAGGCATGTCCACGATCCGCCACGATACCTATCAACCAAATGTCGCTCTCTCCGTAATTTTTCGAAACAAAAATGAAGTCTACTATCACTCGAATAGATAAGATAATATGGATAGATCATCTCAGATGCGATGCGCCCGAAGGGAATAGACTTCAAGTTAGCCTTTTTCTCCCCTCTCAGTGAAGCGGACTCCCGTTGGGACAGCAAAACTTTGACCACTAGGCCTTTGCTATGAAGGACACTCATCTAAGCTGAGGGAATTCGTTTTGATAGCTCGCAGTCCATGTTTAACCTTGCGAAGAACATGAACTTAAGCTTGCAAATGTCTTTTTACGTGAAACGAGAACAACCTGCGCTGTCAGCTGCTATTAAGCCTCAAGGCATGATCCGGGTAAGACTCAAATATAAAGCTTAACAGCTGAGAGCCATGATATCCGAGCTTAAAAGGCATGCCTGAGCTCAGGCAGATTGAAGATCAAGTCGTGTGGTCTAGGTCAGGAAGTCGAGATCACCTGACCTTCCAAAAGCAAGAGAGAGCAACCTGTTTCAAGGAATACTTAGTCCCCCTGAGCCTACCGAAAGTTTTCGGTCACATCAACTGGCTGTAATGCTTTACGTCGGACGAATGCTGTCTTTCCGGCGTCCGACTGGGGATGAATATACCGACGTCCGTCACTGTTCAAGACCTGGACTGCTTCTCTGTACCCTTTTAATTCCTACAAAAAAAACGGATGTTTGTTTTAGTTTCATGAGCACAGCTTTAGAAGGGGGTTGATGGAAATAATAACCCAGGTGGTAGTCTGAGCGCGCCTGGCCATGAAGTAATCGGAACCAATTGTCCTGCTGATTCCGCGACGGAAGAGGAACGCCTTCAATGAATGAAGATGATGAATTGACAATGCAGAGGAGACTTACCATTTGAGTCTCCCAAGCGGCTTACCATTGAGCGGGCAATTTTCAACGTTAAAGCTTTCTTGCGAATGGTGCGGGCTTCTCCAGCGACATCTACAGAAGCCCTAAGAGACATGGGTAACGCTTACGCGCTGCCTCTGTCGGAGAACTAACCTCCACGAGCTTGCTATGATTTTGGTAACTATGAGAGCTGATTCAGTCGTGGTCGCTTAGAAGGTTAGCCTTCCGAAGAGCCAACTCCCCATGTAAAGGAACGGTGTTCAACGCAGGTTCGTGTGCCACTCAAAGAGCCATCATCTAACCCTGCAGTCGGCATGTTGCAATTCTACAGAGCTACAGGATCATTTAAGACCGACACGCTGGTATGACAGGGGAATCCACGTTAGGTGGTGGTTACAATCACGTTCAACGCTTCTGCCGTAGTTGAATTCCACCTAGATACCACCGAAAGCAGCAAGCTTGTCTATATCAGTGCAGCCGTATCCGGTTTCGAATGTAAAATACACCCATCTGACGGGTAGCTAAGCCATTCACCAATCAGTCGGAGTCGGGTTCGATTGCCGCGATTTAGGGGAGCGAGCATCTCGGATGACCAGCAAGATCTTTGAACTGAATCTCAATTGGTCAAAGCACTTCTCAAAGACCTCTACCGCACCTGAATTACTCCGAACACCTTTTCGTGGATGAACTGAATCTATCAATCACGTTTGCGGAGAGATACGGGAAGGTGATCTTGAAGCTAACGCCGATTGCCGAGAGCGGTGGAAATATCGGGGATGTGGGACGGAAGATAAGGAACGGCCGTGAGTAGTCTTGCGGAAGGTCGAGTCTCGAAGATAAGAACGTATTCTCGCTCCGGCCGTCCGGAAAGTTGTAGGGCGTAGTCGTTCACGACAGCTTTTCGTTGTCCCAAGCATCCCACTACAGCCGAGATTCAATCGGAACTTATTCAAGAAGAGCAAAGCTAGCACCGTTGAGGAAGAGTAGAGATCGTAGAGTCAAAGAGGATAAGCGTCTACTTCCACGCAGCCAAGCGAAAACCATTCGTCTCCGACACAGCAGAAACTCCGAGACAGCGTCCGGAGGTCCCGCAGCGCCAGCGGGAGACTGAGCCGTCGGCGCCAAACCTTGAAGGTCTAGACGGCCTATCCTATGCCAGTCCGGGGAGAAGCGAGAAGGCGAGAGTGAATGGAGGAGGTGGCAGGGGCGAGTTCATTATGCTCTTGAACCTTAAAACAATGTCACCTATCTCTCGGGCGAAGTGGAGACCCCGCACTCTTCGCGACATGCCGGAAACGACGGCTGTATGCAGATTGCTTGAGGGCCTTTGATTTCTTCGATGAATCGTACGTATGAGGATGAGGCTGGATCGATGAGCTCGGATGGCAGCTCAGGACAATGGGCATGGGAGGAAGCAAACACCCCTCTGGGGAATGCCAATGGGCAACGTCAAACACGTTTGAGAAGAAACACGTTTCGCGATGAGGGGAAGGACTGCCAATCGAGGTGCGCAGGCTTGGAAACAGGATAATCCGATAATGTACAAGCCGGAGATACGGCACGGGGGTCGAAGTCGTGTGGGTTACGTCTGGCAAAGGGAAGCACCAGCTCGGACGGCAGAGATTCGAAGAAGCTACCGATTGTGGCATTGCAGGCAAGCTGTAGAGCGCACATTCACGGGGTAATTCAATGGTCGGGATAGGCCCCGAGTCATGATTGAAAGGCTTTTCGCCAAATCCCAAAGAAGAAGCCTCTCGAACTCAATTGATGATAACCCGACTAGCAGTTCACGCAGTTTGTATCTTGAACTCGCTCTCAGATAATGGTGAACTGAGAAAACGCCGACGGAGGCGGAGAACTCGACCCTATATGGTGATGGATCGTCGTTGAGATGTTCTTCCTCATCGGTCCGTCATCCGATATAGTGTACTAAGTGATTGACGGTGGGTGAGGGTAGACCTGGATGGGTTGGGAATTAGAGGTCCGAGTTAAGGGAGACGTTGCTAAAGCACCCGTAGGCGTAGAAGACGGTCCTCGTCGCACCACGCTACGCGCACCAAGGTTCAATCTGCAGGTCTGTAGAGCTACATGCAGCGAACCATGATGTCGTGAGCCTTCACATAGAGCTGGCGGTCCATCTTCTCTGGCAATCCAATGTATAACCGGGTCATTGTTCCATACGATCCTTGAAATGGGCCGAGCGAGCGAGCGCTACTCCCCATATATGCAGTATTGACGCAAGGGGTGTTGTTCAAGGACGCCATAGCGAGATTGGTGCGACAATTGGGAGTGTGGCGTCAAGAACTTTCTGCCCTTGGCCAGTTCAAGCCATGCGAGAGATAGAAGAACGAGAAAGAAGCACTGGATAACGAGCTTGTAGTACCTTATAAGGCAGGTTGAATTGATTGAGCGAGTTACGAGAGACGAAAATGATCGTCATGGGTTGGAGCGCTCCAACGACACGAAAGGCCGCGGAGGAAGCCTGCTCCGTTGTCCTCATCCTAGCTAAATTGGCTCTTGAGATGCATTTCAAGCATATCTTCAAGATTCCCGCTACCTTGGTAGTGGGTTTTTGGGGGGAACGCTTTTCAGGCACACTATAAAATCGACTCGTACAATGTACAGCTGATTCAGCATCGGAGTTGATCTGAGTTCGAAATGGCACCCCAAATGACGTACATATGACGACATATATTCTTCAAATTGCGCCTCTCGTTATCTTCTCCTTCGTCTGTCGACAACCTCCCCTCCTGAGCTGAAAGTCGTCAACGCGTATTCCTGAGAATGCTTGATTGTCGTCTGACTGTTGACAGTAAGCTGTCCTGGTTCCATTGGTTATTCGTGCTTCATCCGTTGGGATATCTCGCTAAGGTCCTCACTTTTAATGCGGTCTCGCTTTCAATAGCCGATAGCGTCCCGCTCGACATCGAAGCGTGTAAGCCAGTCGTACGACCATGCTTGCCACCTTTTTGTCCTTTTTATGTGCTGCATCGCGATACCGACGAGTATCACATTGACTGGAGTCGCGGTATGTGGGGATTTCGGTTCGAACTGATCGTCCCTGATAATCCGTCCTCTTACAGAGAATCTCTCGCAATGGACAGCTGCCCGCCTTGCGACGATTAGCAGCGGGTCCTTTGTCACGATTACATCAGAACCTGCCGTTACAGATTTTATATATCACTGTGATCATGATGATGCCTCCGTTGAACCGATTGCACGGACTTCCGCTGTCGATGTCCCCGTCTGCAATCCAGCCGTGGATGCGCCAGAGCCGGCGTCCGACAGCCTTGCTCCTGAAACCGGGGATCCTTCACGACATGAAAATGACCTAACTTTGCCCCCGGAGTTGTCGAGTGCTCTGTGTTGCTCCTCCTCACCTTCGACAACCGTTGTGCTTGATTCTAGCTCGCCACCACCCGTCGTAATTCCGTGTACAAACTCTTCGAATGTGGTTACACCGTCGACGCCCTCTGGTTCTGGACAGCAGGATTACACGTTATATTCGCCAGGGTTGATCCAGGTTTTCAATGAGTTCATCGACAGTCGAAGTCTGCACTACTTCTTTAGTCGCTCTGCCATTGCTTTGGACACGCATCTGTCTCGTCATGGGGTCCGCGTCCCAGCCAATGCTAACGTCCCTACCCGGAGAGCGTGCCTCTTTCGTCATATCCTCACGGGAGAGTGCGTGCATTTTGCCGCTGTCCGTGCTCGCTTTGGGAATGGGACCGAGCCTGGAGGCTGCTCGCATGTCGCCAGCGGCTTCTCAGATGGTGGCAACTTGGGTCAGGTGTTGATCGAGCGTCTTCTTAAATGTACCTCGACAGAACTCAGTACAGGTCATCTGAAGGAGATTGGTGTGGCACTTGATGTCTGCGACGCCGATTTGAAAGCTTCGCGTCGGTCGATTGTGGATGCGTTTCATGCCTCTTTAGTCAAGTCTGCAGTGCGCGTAGCCCCATTGAGCCTGCGCGACATCGAGAATCTTCAACGTCCGGCTCTTATAGACTTTGCGGCATCGCATGGCCTGATAAGTCCCGATAATGCTCGCGCAAATATAGAGAACCTTCGTTCCCGTATATGGTCTCATATGATCGATGGGTCGTGTCTCGAAGATCGGAGCTTCGTAGGCTGCGAAAACACGATTTCTAATGAGACGACAGTCTCAGGAGACGCGTTCGATGATGATGACGGTACCATCCGCTTGCAAATTTGTATATTGCAGACAGCGCTACCGTCCCTCTCTAAGAAAGGTTTGATCAGAGTTCTAGCTGCAAGGAGTATCCCGTATGAGCTAGGGTGTAGTGTTAAAGGTCTACGAAAGGCATTGAAGGGTCATATATCCTGTCTGATTAAGGGCAAACGAACGCCTCGCCAGCTGGAGGCGCTACGGGTAGATAGAAGTCGCCGTGTCGCCCAAGAAACCTGGCCATCTATTGTTCCCGATGATCTCAAGAGCAAAATAGTCCGTCTGTTCAAAGCGGAGACGTCCAGCTCTGCTTTGACCGAGTTCACCTGCGCTTGCTGTTCAGAATCATGCTTGATTACTTTGAATGGAGGTCCGAATATGTTTATTCGGTCCACTACGGACTTTGATCTGAGTCTACTAAGACACCATCAGCTTCCTTCAACCATGTCTGACTCGATGGATATCGATGATAGTCTTGAAACAGGTGGTATGGTCAACGAGGAAACCCACTCAGGTTTGATTCCAACACCAATAACAAGCGGGTTTCTTCGACCTTACGTTCTTGATCCGAAAGGCGTTCGATCGATAGACGAGGCGACGTGTGTTGCGACTCTCGAGCTGTGTAAGAAGTGCGACAAGTCTCTCAAACGAGGCGCTCTCCCGGATCTTGCACTTGCAAACAAGCTGTATCTCGGCCAAATTCCGACTGAGCTTCAGGGCCTAACTGTGGTCGAGGAAGCCATGATTGCTCGTTGCCGGGCGAAGGCGTGGATAGTGCAGCTGAAAGAGACTAACGTTGGCATGCCGAACGCCCAGAGAGGACTGAAGGGTCATATCATTATCTATCCCCAACGACCGGAAGGGCTTGCCAGCTTGCTGCCACCTAGCATCGACGAGATCATTACTCCCATCTGTGTTATATTTGTTGGCTCAACACCACCGTCGAAGGAATGGTTAGAGGAGCATGCTAAGCCTCTAACGGTTCGAAAGGAAAGGGTCCGCTCCGCCCTCCTATGGCTGCGCCAACATAATCCCCTGTACTCTGAAGTTAATATAAATCATTCGATGATCGATTCTCTACCAGAAGTGTCAGTTCTTCCTTATCATATTGAACATCAGCGCCCAGATGATCATGCGGATGTATTGACGTCGCGTTACGATACGTCCGGAGGGATTGAACCATCTGTTTCTGGGGACCTTCGCGGTGAGACCGACATATTTGATAACGTCGTTATTACAGATGTCAATATAAATGCAGCGTCTACATCTGAGCTCCGTGCCGCTGCCGTACGTCATGTTAAACAAAAAGGAGGCGGTTTTGTCCAAGTGCCACATGATCCCCAGCCTATCAACGAGTTTTGTAATACAAGTTTATTTCCGATGATGTATCCGACTCTCTTTCCTTACGGTATTGGCGGGTTCGAAGATAAGACGCGTGTTAAGCCTGTTAGTCTCAAGCGCCATGTGAAACATTGTTTTAGCATGTCGGATCGTCGATTTCAAGAGCATTATTCCTTTTTATTTACTGCATTTAATATCCTTCAGAGACGGGAAGCGTTGTTACGGACGAAGCTGAGAGTTAGCTCCTCTCAATTCGATAGAATTGCTTCCGAGATAGCTGACATATCTATCGATGCAGTCCACGCTGTGACAGAGCGGGTATCTCGAGGTGATTCAGCCACAGCTTCGAATGAAGAGGAGAAGCGAGTTTTGAAGTTGATGAAAGAAGTCCGTGCGATCACGTCGTCCGTCCCTGGATCTGCTCAAGCTCGTACTGAGATGCGGAACGAGATTCGAGGTCTGATGATAACACACGGCATGCCAAGCTTCTATATCACTATCAATCCTGCTGATGTTTTTAATCCGCTCGTCAAGTTTCTAGCCGGTGCCGAGATCGAACTCGATAAACTTCTCCCTGATCAGATTCCTGATTATTGGGAGCAATCCATTTTAATTGCAAAAAACCCAGTTATCGCCGCACGGTTTTTTAATATCTATATGAAAGCGTTCATTAAAACCGTGTTAGGTTTCAATGACAAGGAACGACTCCCTTTCGCGACCGGTGGTATCCTAGGAACGGTCAAGGCTTACTATGGGTGTGTAGAAGCTCAAGGCAGAGGGACCCTCCATTGCCATATGATGGTCTGGATCGAAGGGGCTCTCAACCCAAATGAAATCAAGGATCGCATCATCAAAGACCATGATACTGAATTTAGAGATCGTTTACTTGCCATGTTGGATGATACAATCTCCACGGCAATCCCTCCGGATCCGGATCCAACGATATCCGCTGAATACGATCGCTTTAATCCTTGCAGTACTCGAGGCCCAAGTGAGGGGGATGAGCGTTACGACTTCTTGAGAAAGAAGGACCTACATCTACTGGCGAAGCAATGCCAATCCCATTCCCACACTGGAACGTGTTATAAGTACTGGAGAGGTCCCCCCGAGCCGAAGGAGTGTCGGTTCGATCTTGATGAATCCAACGTTAGATTGGAATCGTCTGTGAACATGGAAACTGGGGAGCTGTGCCTACGATGTCTTGACGGACTCGTGAATAACTTTAACGAAACGATTTTAGAGGCTGTCAGATGTAACATGGATATTAAATTTATTGGATCTGGAGCTTCTGCTAAAGCCATCCTGTACTACATTACTGACTACATTACAAAGTCTCAACTTAAAGCCCACGTTGCATACGCTGCCCTTGAATTAGCTGTGAAGAAGCTATCCATCACCTCACCAGCCGAAGATTACACTGAGATCAGAGCAAAGAGACTTTTGCAAAAGTGTGCGTACGCTATGATATCGCATCAAGAGTTATCGGCACAGCAGGTCGCTTCATATTTGATGGATTACGAAGACCATTTCACAAGTCACCTTTATCGTAACGTGAACTGGTCTGCGGCTGAGTTTTTGATCGATTTGCAAGACCCGAGCCCCGAGTGTAGACCTTCACCTTGCTCGGAAAGCACACCAATAGGCTCTGACAGCAATGAGGACGAAGCTGAGGAAGATGCGGATAGTGCCGAACACTTGCCTGTCGACTGTACGAATGAACCCGAGGTATGCGATGAACAAGCAGATAGTGAGGTCACGTTACAAGCAGTTCCGGGCGGACCCATCGTAGCAAAGCCTGGGCAGCTACTTGACTATCAAATGAGAGGGTTGGCTCTCTCTGAATGCAGCCTATGGGACTTCATTGGAACCATTGACAAGGTACCAAACGCTGGCAAGGGGAGCAAAACTAAACCGGGCGTCGACATAGACGATGCAGCAAGCGAGGATGACGGTGACGATCATATGGGAGCTGATTTACCGGTCCTCTCAGAGACCCAAAATCATATCCCGCTTCTGAGTGCCCACCCGGAGTCTGAAACGCATTCATTACGTGTCCTCCCCAGAAAGATTCAACGTATACCGGTACCCGTTGGTCCAACCTCTCTTCCCCGACGGGATCGAGAGACGGTATTTGAGCGCTATTCTCGCATCATGTTGATCCTATACAAACCCTGGCGAAACGCCTCACATTTACGACGGGTTGGTCAAAGGTGGTCGGCAGCATTTCTCGATTTCAAGACCACATGCGATGAGAGGATCTTGAGCATGATGAATAACATGCAGCTTCTTCACGAGTGCCGCGACAGCCGTGACGATCATTTTGCCCAACGAAGATCTCGAATCCGGGTCTCCGGAACTCGGATAAGCCCGGAACTCGTTCATGCGGTTCCGTCTGTCTCTTCGGAAGACGATTTCTTCGGCGATAGTACAGAGTCGGAGATTCTTGATCATCTTAATGATATTGAGCTTTCTCGCTCCGACCTTTTACAGCAACAATCCAACGGAGCAATTGCCGTGGTGCAGCATGCCATCGAAGGTGGCCTCTTCGAGAGAGATAGTGCTATGATGTCAGACACAAACACAGAGCTAAGCACGTCTAGCGACCTTGAGGACATTACACACAGCTCTGAATACAGCTTAGAGTCTGAGTGGAAGGATGCCTATGAGCGCCGAAGAGATCAAATGAAAAAAAGGAGAATGATTCAGGGCCACGAAACACCGAGCACCATCTCGGACGGACCTCTTGGAACTCAGCATCACGATACATCCTCTCGCAGAGCGCTTGAGCCCCAACTGGTAGTGAATATTCAGGATGGCCAATACATGGACTTAGATCCTCCTCCTCAAGACGCTGTTCATTCGTCTCACCTGCTTGACAGCAGGCGAAGCAGCCTCGGCTCGAGTATTGAGGATCTTATTGCGGAGTTTAATCTCAATGCTGAGCAAGGAAGAGCTTTTCGTATTGTATGCAGCCACGCTCAGGATCGCACTCGGCCACCTCTCCGTTTGTACCTGGGTGGCGCGGGCGGAACCGGAAAATCACAAGTAATAAAAGCTATCAGTACCTTTTTTTCGAGACGAAATGAAGCGAGGAGACTGAGACTAGCAGCCTACACAGGCGTTGCCGCCCGAAACATTGGCGGAATGACTTTGCATTCCGCCTTATCGCTCAACCAGAGAAAAGCAAAAGGAAAGGGAAAAGGCCAATCGAAGACGCGAGCTGATCTTGTGGCTATGTGGGACGGTGTAGATTACTTGTTCATCGACGAAGTGTCCATGATCGGGTGCAAATTCTTGTTGGATATATCCGAAGCTCTCACCGAAGCGACTGGCAAGAAGGACCCATTCGGTAACCTAAGCGTTATTCTCGCCGGTGACTTTGCACAGCTCCCGCCGGTGGGCGAAACTCGGCTCTATGCCAAGCTAACGGATTCGTCAAATGCCGATTCAATGCATGGTGTCAGAAACCGCCGAGCAACGACCTCCGGACAACAAAACATATTTGGTCAGCTACTATGGCTGAGCTTCCGAACCGTGGTGATGCTCAAACAGCCCATGAGACAAACGGGACCAGAAAACGCTGAATTTGTCCAGTTACTCGAACGACTTCGAGAAGGTCGATGTCTTCATTCGGACTTTGATTTACTGAACACCCGGACTTTATCTAACTGCCAGGCGGATATAGCATCGCAGAAATGGGTTAACGCCCCGATAATTGTCGCCGACAACATGTCTAAAGACGCCCTTAATGAAGAAGCTACCGCGGCGTTCGCGCGTTCTACTGGAAGGGCCCTTCACTGGTACTACGCAACAGATTCCCATCGAGGCCGAACCGTACAAGACGACGCGCTGAAAACCAAACTCGAATCGTTACATTCCGGTAAAACCTCCCAAAGACTGGGCAGAATCCCGCTTGTTATTGGTATGCCGGTGATTGTAACGCATAACTATGACGTCGAGGATGGCGCTGTGAATGGCAGTCAAGGGGTCCTCAGGAGGATTCGGTACCGAACAGACTCATTCGGGAGGCGACACGCCGTGTCATGCGTCGTTGAGATCAGTGACTACTCCGGTGAGGCTCTACCCCATCTCCCGGACCGCCATATCGCTTGTTTGGAAGACTCGGTTGATGTAGATTTCGTCCACCCGCATTCCAAAAAGAGATGCAAGATCCACCGTACCCAGGTACCTATCTCTCCTGCCTTTGCTATAACGGCGCATAAAGCTCAAGGACAAACGATGCCATTTGTCGTCGTGGATCTTGAGAGCTCTCGTTCGTGCGAATCCGCTTACGTCATGGTTTCTCGAGCCAAATCTCTTCAAGGACTCCTCATCCTCCGACCCTTTGATCAAAAACGCATCTCTAGTCGAATGAATCAAAATCTCCGCGAGGAGTTTAAACGACTTCGTATGCTTGACTTGGAGACGGCTGCCCGTTACGATTCTAATCCGGTAAACGACGCCAGTCCGCAAAATGACCTTACCGGGTTTGGCTCATCCGCCATCATCACTGCAACGCACATTTCAAACCCGCTAGCACCCTCGACACCGAATCGGACCCGCAAGCGCTCCGACGCTGACAATCACCGCAATGTCAGGCCGAAGATCACCGAGTGGTGAACCTGACATGGCCGCTTGACCCTTCGCAAGCGAATATTCGCTCCATTCATGTACATTTATCATATTTTCCACGCACCACTGTACTGACCATACCTTTTACACGATCTCAGGTGGTCAAGCTTCGGCTGCGACAACTAATCAGCAGATTTGACCCATGAACAGACGCTGTTGTATGCCGTTCAAAAAAAGTGCACCGAACACGCCCTTCCACCGACCCAATCTCGCTCCTTACACCACACCCTCCTCATTGGACAGTGCAAGGCCCTCCTTCGTCAGACACGACATCATATGCCAGCGATGCATCTCTGGTTTTGCCGAAACGAGAGATATATGGACAACATCCCGCCTTCTCACTACCAATCTTTCAGACCATTTTCGCCCCCCATGGTCTCCGGTCCTCCTTCCCAGAACATCTCTCCTCTTCCCAGCGACCCTGGGGAGACCCGCCGAGCTTTCTTCCGCCGCATCTGCACCGTAAACGCGACCCGCAGTACCTCCCTCTCCAACGACTCGGCTTGGACCAACGTCGGCATCGCCAACTCCGGCAACACCCACAGCTGGATCCACAAAATTCTCAATCAAGAACAGGACTTCGTCGTGTTCGGCGAAATCCTGGCCTATCTTCAAGGCACAAGGCTGTCCGCGAAGGGAAACGTATTCCCCGCCAACAAAAAGGTCCGTACCGGAACTGGTTACTTATCCCCTTCACGCACATACCCTCTCAACAACACTCAGCTCACGTTTTTCCTCTCTCTCTCTCTCTCTTTCTCTCTTCACCCAGTTGCAAAATGGCGACCCCGTCAAATGGTCTATCGCCGTCGGTAATGCTTCCGACAGCACCCCCCAATACGACACCGTTCACAACAAGCAGCTGGCGGTAACACATCGCGAGTTCGGAGACAGTTCGACTCTGTATCAAGTCCGCAGCGAAGCTAGCCGCGACAACTCCAACGAACCCATCAATATGCCTATCGTTAGTCTGTCCGCATCTCACAACGATTACCTTGAGCTGACGAATGACCCGATGAAATCGACTTTGAACGTAGGAGTACAAGCACTTCCTTCGATCGTCTGATCTCCACGGTCCTCTCGACACCCTACTCTTAACGACCCCGAACATCTACACCACCTCCTCCGTACGTCACCGTCAATCGACATGCTTGATCCAGATCCTCACCTTTGACGCCTCTCCTTTTCGAATCTTAGAACGCTCCCAAGACCCTTCCTCCTGGCCTGGCGACACTTCCCTCTCGACTCTCGCCTCATGAAACCGGGGGTTTGAACACCGACACCTCCTCGACTTCAACTCGTACGTCGCTCTCCCTGACTCTCGTCTTTCTCACCGTGTTTGATAATCGGATCTTCGTCAGCCGCAACGGTAACGCTCAACTCAACATATGTCCCATCCGAAGTATTTCCCGATCATACCGGTGATCAGTTCGCAAACCACAACGGTTGCCGGGTCGTTCAACTGGACTTCCGTGATATCAACGGAGAGCTCGTGCCGATGGCGGACGTCCGCCGAGTTTTTCGCCCCGGTACATTCATCCAATCCCGTGTCACCCTCAACGCGTATGATATTGTTGACAAAACGGGTGCCGAACCCCGTCGCGTCCGTGTACGTCGACACCTTTCCTTCCGATACCTTCCATGCTTTCCTAACCATGACCTGCTCTGTCAATCTAGTCTCACATCATGCGACTGCATTCCGCTCAAGTCCTCCGCGAAAGCGCTCAAGAATACGAACCCGTCTACGTCCCCCCAACCAGCCCGACCTTCTCCCCCATGAAACGATCTAACGACGATTTCGACGACGCCAGTCCCAGCAAAAAACGTCGCGGTACGTATTTATTGGCGTTGTTAATTGCCTCGTACTCACAGCGGTCCGTTTCTTCTAGATCCTGGGTCTCCAACGACCAAAGCGTCCTCCTCCAAGACAGCCTGTCATTAAGTCGCTATCTCCTACCACCAGGTGATTGCCCTAAATAGTATTAATTTTTGAAACTCGTTCTCTGTCTCGCGTTCCGTTCTTTCGGTGTCGTCGCTCTTCTTCTCTGGTTCTTATTCTCGTCCCTCTTCTCCCTTTCCACTCTTCACCTAAAAGAGAAAAAAAAAACCCCTCTTCCCTTTGTACCACCACCTATTTTTGTTCTCGCTTCTACGATATTTACCTCTACCCGATTCGAAAAAGCAAACCCACTCAAAAAAAAAAAAACTCGTCTCCTCTTCCTTTCGTATTTCTCTGTAACGATTCCGCTAACAACCGTGAATGAAATATTGATTGTGAATGAAAATGCATCTTATATGAGACCTGTCCTACTTCGGCATCTGACCTTTCAAGGTAGCGGGCCCTGCCGTGCTTGCATCGGCCCTACCAGCTTTATCGTTCTACTGTAGTCCTTCGCTGGCGATGAGAATCCCATGACGTCACTTCTTGCGTGCGTGACCTTTTAAGCAACG